>OX101810.2:32200732-32488288 GCA_944452925.2 Chrysolina oricalcia | reverse complement strand
TGTAGAATTCCTTACCCTGATCCGTTTGCAGATTTTTTGGACAACGTTTCGTATGTGTCAAAATATCTTCAAACGTTTCGGTAATTTCTTCACCCGTCTTTGTTTTCAGCGGTCTAGTCCACACGAATTTCGAAAAACAATCTATAACAACCAGAATCAGTTTGAAATTTCGATTTTGATGGGCGTACGATCTCATTTCAGCCAAATCCATTTGCCACAAATCATCCAATCCCCTGATGATGGTACGACGACGGAGATAATTTTTTCTAATTGGTTTATGTAGTTCATGTACAAGTTGAATCTTCTCTGTGGAAGTCATAACTGTGGGTAAGAATGGAAAACCTATCAATTTATTACCCTTACTCTTGTAGATTATATAACTTCATATTGCTGTTGTTGAATTCGCCGCAGCGGATTCCATTTGAGTTATTTGTTGTGTGAAATCATACTCCAATTGGGAAAACTTCTTTTTTATTTGTTTGTCTGATGTAACATGAAGCAATTTCATTTCAGCTATTTCTGCCGATTTCTTCAGTATTTCTTCACGGATACTACCAATTTCAGCTTTGAAATTCTTACCGAGTTCATCACATAGAGTAAATAGCTTCTCATAGCGTTCAACGTTCATTTGAGTTGATTGAACTAACTTACTGCTGAGCGTTTCGATTTTTCCACCAAATTCTTTTGACAATGTACTTACTCTAGTATGAATATTTTTCAAATCTCCCCACATTTCAGTTGAGTCGAAGTTTAGTTTGCGTATAGAGCTCTCTAATTGTTTGGTAGCTTGTTGCTCTCTATCAGCTAATACCCCAATTTTATTTTCAATACTTTTTAGACCAACTTGCATCTCATTAACTGAAATAGTTATTATTCTATTGATTTCATCCACATATTCTTTGTTTGCTGCATCCGTACCTCGGGTAGGTCGTTTAACATTACTCAACTTCAAATTGTCAAAGTCTATGTTACCGTCAGGTGTGTGCAATAGTCCACCACTAGGGGGTGTGGAATGCTGCAATTTTCGCTTTCTACCTACGCTACTATCGCTATGACCAAACTTATCGATCGCCATTTTGAAAATGAATAGACGACGTTCAACGTACGCCATTTTATAGAAAAATCATTGAATGATTTCAGCTTCTTTCAGTTCATTGATTATAGCAAGGATTTCATTATCGTGAGAAGAATTTCCAGCTTCTTTAGAGGCAATCAATAATTTGAGTCGTTCACACAATTCATTCGGATCATCCCAATAGATATATTCGGTTGGTTTGGTATTAAATATCATGGATTCTGGAATACGTTTTTGTGGATATTGCAAAACTGTTCTACCACCGCCAGTTTTTCTGCGGCTTGCTGGTGGAAACATCAGGCTGATTATGTGTGTGTATTTGTACCTCTGACTACTTCTTGGATGACCACGGGTATTTTTGTGAACGCTTGATAATTCTAAAATTCTTTTGTATGCTTGCAAATCCTCATTATTATAGTTTTCAGGGAAGTCGAGAAATATCAACTCATATAAACCGGGTGTTCCTCTAACTTGATTCCCATCTATTTTAACATATCCATAGCGTTTGTCAAAATCGATTTCTTTTTGACCTAGGAACCATTTTGAACTAATACCATCATATCTGGGACCGTATACTCGATCAATTTCATCACTTTTTTCCCAATGTTTTATAATGTATGGTTGAGACATCTCAGGATACTGATCAATGTATTCATCTAAAACATCCTGAGATATCGGAAGAACATCCTGTTCACCCTTACTTCCAACAAAAATATCATCGTCATCTGTATCGTAATTTGAACCTGCAACATGTTCGAGTGATAATAATGGTGTTTCCTCTTTTTCTTCAACTTTCTCTGGTTTGGGTTCAGCTTTAGGTTCAGTTTTAGGCTCAGTTTTCAGTTCAGTTTTGATGTTGGTAGCTCGAGATGATTCATTTACTAGTTTCTTCAATGGCATGGATAAAGGTTTGAAAAATTTCTGTAATGACTCGTCTTCCTCAGATTTACCTAATTTTAAAGCTAAATATTTTTTTCGAATGACATTCGCAATTTCATTGATTTTGTTCTTTCGAATGACATCAACTTCTTTGCTTAGCGGTTTCATACTGATAAATGAACGATCACACTCTATGATGAGATACTTATATATTTATCGAATCCCTGACGGTAACGGCCTGCATTCAAATCGAAATCTTTCACAATCACGATGGCTCCAAATCGATTGGAATTCCAACATTCAGCACACAACCTCTTGAATTGATCGAAAGACATGTCTGGTGAAACATGTTCATCAAATACATGCTTCAAATTGATTTCATCCTGTTTAAAAAGAACAATCATATTACAATTGTCTCGAATCAGCTGTTTGGGGATTTTTGAATATGTTTGACAAAGATAGGCGGCATCAATGTTCTTGTGTCTGCACATGGAGTAATATTCACGAATTTTTTGCTGTCCATCACATGCTACATCATCGAATATGAATATGGAATTTGATTTAGCATCGTGGGGGCTTATGATTTCTTCAGTTTCTTTAAACGGATGATAACCAACACCTTTCACTTTTCCCAGTATCTCTTGCACTAGTTGGTATTTGGGTTGATACAATGACTTGGAATATACGTAAATGTTTTCAAATTTAGCACCATTCGGGTGAAATAACAGTGATAAAATGGCGTTCGTCTTTCCGCAACCGCTTGGTCCACAAATAATTGCACGAAATGAGTTGGGTAATAATTTACCATGCTTGCCCTCAATACCAAAATCGTTATTTAAAAAATCTAAATTCTCGATGGGTAGTAACTTCTCTTGTTGAATGACTTCCATGATGTGAATGCAGGCAAAGCGCACCACGGTAATAAATAAACGTATTAACATCATTTCTCATCATTATCCATGTTAACTTACGAGGGTGCAGGTGTTGTCAATTCATTAATCAATAAGCTCCCATTCGAATTACATCTGCCCGGTTACTCGTTTTGCGGACCAGGAACCAAATTAGAGGAGAGATTGGCTCGTGGTGAAACGGGTGTGAATCCTTTGGATAAAAGTTGTAGAGAACACGATATAGCATACTCACAAAGTAACACTTTAGAAAATCGTCATAAGGCTGATAAAGTGTTAGAAAACCGAGCTTGGGATCGTGTTAAATCTAAAGACGCTAAATTTGGGGAACGTGTCGCTGCTTGGCTCGTTACATCAGGTATGAAGGTTAAACGTAAGCTTGGAATGGGAATGCAACCCTCCTTTCAACGCAACATTCTTCAGAAGATTATCAAAAATTGGAAGCCACATCCAAGTAATGTTAAAAAGTCTAGTGCTTCGGCTCTGCGGGTTGCTAAAATGGTTCTACGTCAGGCTGGAGGTCGCAAGAAAATACGGATACCAAGAATAATTCCGATCGATTCAAAGTCTGGGGGAATTCTACCGCTCATACCTATATTTGCTGGACTTTCAGCTTTGGGGTCGCTAGCAGGTGGAGCGAGTGCCATAGCTAAAACGGTAGTCGATGCTAAAAATGCTAAAAAAAAACTCGAAGAAGATCAACGACACAATAAAGTTATGGAGCATTTGGGTTCTGGTTTGTATCTACGCAAAACTCCTCGAGGATTTGGGCTGTTCCTTAAGAAGCAACCGCAACAACGCAAAGGTCGTGGTCTTTATTTGAAAAAGCAAAAAAACTCCTGTTGAAGCTACCTCATCGAGCATTGTATGACAAGGAAATCCGTCTGTATGCCCGTCAACTGAAAATACCACATTTTCGTGGAGTCTTCATGCGCGACACGTTGCCAGCTAGTGGTCCTTGGCAAAGGGAATGCGCTGTGATGAACTTAGATTCTCAGCTGAACAAGGGTACTCATTGGGTAGCTTATAACAAAAACGACAATGCTGTAGAATATTTTGATAGTTTTGGTAATTTAAAACCTCCAATGGAATTGGTGCGATATTTTGGAAAGGGGGTACGAATCACTTATAACAAGAGTCAATATCAGAACTATAATCAGAGTAACTGCGGTCATCTTTGCCTACAGTTTCTACTTCATAATGTCTGAGGGGTATGGAATGATTAGGAAGAAATCTTTGAGAGATTTCACTGACGTTGAACTGAAAGCTTTATCGATCGACTATTTGATACGGAATGCAGGGCCCTGGGAACTGTTGGATGTTTGGCATAAATTACCTGAAGCATATCAACATCATTTCGCTCTGCAAATTCGTCTACCATGTTTCATCCATTATCTCAAGGAGGGTAGATTGTCAACAACATCACTACGAGAGGCGCAGTATCATGGTCCAGTTAGTTCCCAGTATGAATGTTATTATTGTTTGAATAAATGATTTCATTTGATTACATTGTTTTATTGAAAACTTCTGATACTTCAAGACTGATCATCTCTAAGATTGCGTGTATGATGGCGATGAAATCAGAAGCTGAGTATTATTAAAGGTGTAATACTTTTTGGAATGGGTCAGTCATGTCTATGATATTAACGCTAACGAGTCGTTCATCGACGCTTTCTGTTGATTTCACTCCCCCCATTCAGTTGGATTCAGATTCAGAGTACAGTTTAGCTCTACTCAGTTTTCATTCATATAACAGTATACCGAATATTGGGGAAGGTACGAAATTCTATTACTACGAAAACGCTGACAAAAACAAAAGGAAAAGTATTGATATCCCTACAGGTTCATATGAAATTGAGGATATTGAGTCTTTGATTTGTAAACATATTCTACCTAAAACGTTCAAGGGTTCAGCTGAGGAATTTTTCTATCTCAAACCAAATAATAATACGCTGAAAAGTGAAATATTTTGTCTGAAACACTCGATAGATTTCACACCTACAAATAGTTTGGCTCACATTTTAGGATTTTCACCTACTCTGCTGAAACCCAACTTGCATTACACATCTGACCTACCAATCGATATTGTTAAAGTACGCACGATACACATAGACAGTAGCATAACGTTTGGTGCCTTCTACAACGATACACCGGCTCATACGATATACGAATTTGCTGTTGCTGTTGATCCTGGTTTCGCTATTGACGAAACACCGAATCATATCATTTATTTACCTATTTCACATAGAAACGAAATAAACAATATTACGCTGCGGGTTCTTGACCAACATTCTCAACTAATCGATTTTCGAAACGAAGAAATAATAATTCGATTAGAATTGAAGCGAAAGTATGGTGTTAACTATCTATAAGAATCTCCCATCATCATACACACCCCTAGTCTTCACCAAGACCTTTAACCGACGACAACTACTGACGGAGGAAAATAAACTATTCCTGGAATCTCTTGGTTATCATGTTGTCCAATCAGGTGTTCAACATTTTCCGAAAACCACAAAACGATGAGTCTATACAAAAGGTAGAGTGGCGGACCTTCTACCCTTATGTCAAGTCTTTTCGAAATAATGATGTTATCGAAATTAACATCAATCAGTCTGATGCATACGATTCCTTATGTGATAGTCTGCTATTCATTAGCGGAAAAGTTGTGAGAACTGCAGGAGACGGTAGGGTGACATTCGTAAACAATGCAGGTGCCTTCATGTTTCAATCTGCAAGTTATGAGCAAAGTGGTAAAGAATTGGAAGCAGTTCGTGAAGTTGGAATTGTTAGTACTGTAAGAGGCTTTCTCACCTATACTGATGAGGATATTAAACACTTAGCTACTTCAGGTTGGACTTTTCCTAGTAACATGGGAATTATTAACACAGCGCATCTTACGTTCAACATGCTCATACCAATAAGGCATTTCTTGAATATTTTCAACGATTATCAGCATATTTATTACGGTAAACATACTATCCGATTAGTAAGAGCTGGAAATGACAACAACTGCTTTAAAATTGAAGAGATAACTGCTGATCCACTGACAGCAAAGACGGAGGTTAGGCTGGAAATTGAAAATATTGAACTCAAGGTTAAGCGGATCTTCCCTCATGATCAAATTAAATTACAGCTGTTGAAAGCTATCAAAGCTGACACTCCCATCCTCATACCATTCAGAAAGTGGGAACTTCATATGCTGCCATCTCTTACGAAGGGTGCAACGAATGAAATATGGGCCGTTAAGACCTCTTCGTTCCTCGAAAGTCCACGTTATGTAATCGTATGTTTCCAGAAAGATCGAGATTACACCAAAGTCAATGCTGATCCTACAACATTCAGTCATGTGAATATTACAAATATAACTCTAACTTTGAACGGTGAAAATTATCCCAAAGAGAATATGCATTTGAATTTTGCCAAAGGTAATATTTCACAAGCTTATTTCAACTATTCACAATTTGGACTCAGCTACAAAAATACTTATCAACATAATCCTCTGCTGAGCTCCACTGACTTTGTTACCAAGTCTCTTTTTGTCATCGATTGTTCCAGAAGGGATGAGAGCATCAAAAGTTCCAGTGTTGATGTGAAGCTTGAAATTGAAGCAGCCGAAGGTTTTCCTGAAAATACTCGAGCTTATTGTATTATTGTACATGATACGGTCATCGAGCACCTCCCACTCAGCGAAATTATCAAAAAGTGGAATTGAAAATTATCAAAAAGTGGAATTAAATGCAGTTCACCGTCAGTGTCAGTCAGCAAGTCATCATGAAAATAGCTACTGTAGACATTCAAGGTTTCGTTATCGAGCAACAATTCCAACCCAAGGAGATAGCTATTAGGATTGGAGTTCAGTGTAGTAACTTTCTTCTATTACCAAGTAAATCATTCCTTTCTCTAAGTAGAGAGGATCGTCGTGCAGTTACTTATGTGGAAAAAAACATTCATGGTCTGAAATATTCCTCCGGTTTTGTGGAATATCAACAATTGGATAACATCCTCAAGGAATACCTGCAAGATATTGATATCATCTACGTACGAGGTTATCAAAAGAAAGACTTTCTAGTGAACAAATTTCAACAGTCCAACATTTGGTTCGGATCATCAATACCGAGAATTGTAAATTTGGAGGATTTTGATAACACCTCGTGGATGGTCCCAACATTGGATAACGCTGGCGTCTCACCATGTATGAATCACTTCCGAGATCAAGTTCACTACAATTGCAGTCTTCGTAACGTTGATATTATGTACAAATGGCTTTATGATATGCTACCGAAATAGCACATGTATTTTTTTATTGTAATAAAATATTATTTGTACAAATGCTTTTTTATATGATTCTACTGAGCCACATTCACATTCTATGCTCGCTAATTTATAGTTGAAATGACAGCTCGACTGAGTATACTTTCTATGTGGTATCCTACTGGTAAGTCACTCTGTATGTGTTGTTTGTGACGTAATACGAACGTTAAGCACTTTTTCACTCAGTGCAGATGAGATGCATTATATAAACAACAAATTATTACGTATAGGTGCAATGACAGCTCAACTGAGGTAATGCAGCTCAGTGTACGTTTTATGTGCCACCCTTTATACCTTTTATACGTCACTCTGTATACCTACTATGAGACATCCTGCGTGTACCTTATGCGACGTACTTTATAATAAGTTTTATTTCTACATCCATTCAGATAGTAAAATTCTTTGTGAGACACCCAGTACATTTTTTTCTGTGGTAGTATATTTTTTTCTAGTACTAAGAAAACATCTATCAGCGCACGTCATCCACCAAACGTATAACCAACATTTAAATCTACATTATCAACATGGTCTCATAGCCATATCGGTTGGTTTACGGCTTTCGAATCCGAAGATGGCTGGTGGCTTTTTATCCATGCAAGCTTAGGGAATCTTTTTTGTTCAAAGTGGCCTAGAACTCTTGTTGCTGTACTACTGTGAATAAATGAGAACATTGAGTAAGCATTTCTTCAAAGGATAAAAATATAAATTTATTAATAAATAAAATATATGAGGGCCTCGCAAAACAAGTTGGCCCCAGGCCTCGCGCTCACTAAGGCCGGCTCTGTACATGCGGTAACTAAGTAGGTGATTTTTAACTTCTGCAGACTTCTCTTTGTATTTCAAAATATCATCTTTTAATGTTTTAGCCGCTTTCCGATTGTCACAGGGAGTAGCAACGATTGTCTCCAAGTAGCTTTTGAAGTGGTCTTACAGATCGCGAAATAGTATATTGTGCAACAAGTGGGGAAAGTTAAACTTTTCTCACGAGTGTGAAAGTTTGTGGCACGAGCCTGAAGGGCGAGTGCCGCAAAAGGGCGAGTGCCGCAAACACACGAGTGAGAAAAAGTACTTTCACACTATACTTTTCCTACAACTGCAAAATTTTAAAAAATACAAGTAATATACCTCAGTATTTATCTTTTCCTAAAACTGCACTGCTACAATAACATTAAAGCATTGTTTAAATAGAAGATAGTCAATGCATGTGGAAAAGGTATTGGACACAAACGCGAGTGTCATCTAGCGTGATTAGTTACAAACATGAATATTTGACGTCATTTCAATGCAGGTTTCTTCAAAAAAACCTGATTTTAATGCTTTTCCATTGTTTTAATCAAGTTACGACATGAATTGGAGGCCAGATCACTGAAGTTACGACATGACTTGGATGCGAGATCACTGTCGCCATCTACATGTCGCATCCATTTGAATCCAATATAAATCCAATAAGATTGGCTAACTATCTTACTTCTATATAAACAATGATTAAAGTATCCTACCTCTTGACAAATAAATAATTTTTTCGTATGCCAATTCATCCTTTTTTTTTTAATTTTCAGCAACAAATCCAACGTTATTTTCGCAGCTTTTTCCAATATCTCTGGCGGAGTATTATTATCAAAATCGTCACTATTGTCAGTATCCATATTATTTATTATGAGTAAGTATGTCTTATTGAAATGATATTCAATAGAAATTGCGATTTTTATGAAAGCACGAATGAAAACTATCTGAAGAGTTTAAAAAACTTATATAATCTGATAACTATCTAAAAATGAACAGCAGCCAACTAGTTTTTGTCGATTTTTATTGAATGTGGGCGAAGTGCCGCGAGAAAAAATGTTTCTCACAGTATGAGCCATACATCGTTTTTCATAGCAGTTGTAGGAAAAATCATGTTCCAACTAAAACCCAAGCGGCTTTTGAAATGTTCAAAAGGTTTTTTGTCCTCACTGTCATTAGAAAGACTCATAACAAGAATTCAAAGGAATGCGCTTTCCAGAAATTCTCATTTTAAAATTTCGCGGTCGAATGGGTGAATTACATTATTCTTAGTAGACAATATGGCGACGGTTAATATGGTCAATTGAGTTTTCCACTCCTTTGCTGGCATAACGCAAAATTTTCATAACTTTTAAATTCAGGTACTTTGTGTTTACATTAAAAGGAAAAAAAAGTCAAATATATTTTCCTAGTTGAAGGTCATTTCATGTTCGGCATATCTTTAAAAAAATTTGGTCCATATTGTCCCACATACACTTGTAGCAAATCCTAAGAGAATTTCCGTCCAATACTTTGAGGTTAAATGTATTATATTGTAAGATGAGCAACCAGTTGTGCAACAGTTTGTTGGTTTGGTTGCCTATGTTGGAGCGCAACTATCCACAGTCCTTTCATGAGTAGGTTTCTCCGTGTGTTTCTAGCCCGGCGCACGCTATCCTCCGTGAGATGGCGCCAGCAGCCTTGGATTGGGAATAAATAATTTTAAATCTCCCCAAAAAACTACAGAAAAAAGTAATTTCCTCGTTCGTGAAGGAGCTACTTGGTATCAGGGCCATTTCGCCTGGTTTCTCAGCAAGAAAGCCCAGTTACAAATGTTTGTTGGGAGTTTATAGAAAATTTCATCGATTTTACTTGCACTCGCATTTATTTTAGCTGTGGTTTTCACTGTGAACGTTGCATCAATCGCATTAAATCGTAAGAGTGGAAATATAGGCCATTGGCAAAGGAACCGAAGTTTTAATCCAGTCCGAACCCCAACTAAAAATCCGGTTAGTCCGGCCCTGAGAGTCTCTTTGCATCTTGGCGCCCAACGTGGGGCTGGTTATTTTCGGCTCCTAGCCAGGATGGTTCTGGAGAAGACACCACCATATCCGCTCCGAAACAGAGTCCACAGTCATCAGAACCCTGATCAGAACCCATAAAATCCAGAGCTGACACCGTTGGATAGCAGGGGAGCCACAGCTCGGCTTCCTCCATCAAATCTACAACATATGGAAAAAGGTAAAATTTTTCCAACTATACAACTGACGCCAAATTCAAAAGGTATTTCGGGCTTACCTCTGCCGAACCTGCAACTACCACCATTTCAACTGTCAGGACTACACCCATCTGCACCACCTTCAGTGACAGGCACAGAAACAACCATAACATTACCTGAAACAAGTTTGCCTTCAGCAAGAATGACCTTAGGTCGACTCAGTGAAGATTTTCAACAAATAAACCAAAATGCTGGTCATATTTCACAGCTTAATCAAAATTCTAGGCTTGGAAATAACTTTCGAGAAATAAACCTGGATTCTAGTAAACATTCCTCAGAAATAAATCAGCATTTTGGCAACGAAAACGTGTTTAGAAATGATATAAGCAAAATGGTTCAAGTAGAAGTAGAAAAAATCATGCAAAATATGTCTTTCACTAACAATGTCAGAGCTAATCACTCAAAGCCCACCCAAACTCAAGCAGGTTACATAAATGAAGTGAGAAATCAAAATTTTCATATTCCACGATGGCATGAGGTTAGCAATGACATTGTTGGAAACACTGAGGCACATAATAGGAATTGTAGAATGGGTGCAAGTAACTCGGTGCATAATACTTTTGAATTTGGAAATACCTCGGATTTGAAAAATATTGAAAGGTTACCAACTTTTGGGGATGATGGTCTATTACATCCAGTGGATTTTTTGAATTTTTTAGAATGTTATATTGATATTGATAACATAAATATGAATCACTTTTTTTTATTTACTCACAAATTGTTTGAGAAATCAGCGAAGTCATGGGCCGAAGCCTACATGAATAGTTTTGACACCTATTCAAATTTTAAAAAAGCTTTCCTTGATCAATTTTGGGGCCCTACTAGGCAACAAAGAATCAAACTTACGCTAGAAACAGGGAGATACCGTGAGAGGGATGGTCCCTTTGTGAATTATTTTAATAAATGTGTATCCAAAGCAAAATATGTATACCCCCATATTCTCATGAACAACTGATTAGCACGGTAGCTCGCCATTTCCCACCCAACATTTCAGCAACCCTAGTAGGCTCAAATACGCTGCTACAGGCTGTAGGTCGGCTAAGGCAGGCAGATCATTACTTTAATAACAACAATAATTATACTTTGGAAAGGAAACCATATCAAAACCAACGTTTCGGTGATACAGACCATCAAGCAAATTTTTCAAAACAATGGTGGCAAAAATTTTCAAAAGAATACTCCATATAAAAATATTTCTTCTTTATCCACTGAAAATGTAACAGAAGGTTTTCAGGACTTGGAAAACGATCAAACCGCCCAGTTTTAGGCTCAGAAATGGGTGCTGTTTTAAATAGAGCCACAGACATACCAATAGAAAATAATCCAGTGGAAGAGTTGCTGGAGGAGTGTGATATTGATTATACCCCCCCAGAAATTCGATCTCCTATTATTGCAACTAAAATGTACGGTTTTGGTTTTGCCACACTTATCGATACAGGCAGTACAGTATCTGCGATTTCAGATATTGTTTGGTCTCAACTGGAGGATTTTCATAAAAACATTCCGTGTTTTCCATGCACAGGCATATCTGTAGTGGGTGCCTTTAAGAGCAAACACAAAAAAGTGTCCGCTCAAGCATTAATAACTTTCGATATCGAAAATAGAGCATTTACTCATGAGTTTCTGGTAATACCGGGTTTGGTTTTCCCCGTCATATTGGGAGTGGACTTCCTAAAACTGAATTCGGTTTCTATCGATTTAGCAAAGGGAAGTATTCTTTTGAAAAATGGTACTGAAAATTTTGTGGTTCAGGAAATAGTACAGGAGCATGCACTAAATTATGGTTTCCCTTCGAATATTTCCGCTTTAGTGAATAATTCAGTGAATAAATACTCACCAGTCCATGACGTTTTTAAAGTGTCGGATCCGGTTGACTTGGAGTCTCTTGTATCGTCCGATGTTTTGTCCAAATCTGAAAAAAATAATTTAAAAAAATTATTATTAAGATCTCACGAAATTTTCTCTAATATTCCGGGAAGGGCGCGCCTTTATGAGCATTCTATTAAATTGAAAGACCAAAGTGAATTCTTTATTAGGCCCTACCCTATCCCAGTGGCTCACAGGGATATTGTGCATAGTGCGTTAGCTCAGATGGAGAAGTGGGGTGTTATAGAGAGGGCTTCTACCCCCTATGTATCCCCACTGATGACTACGGTCAAGAAAGATTCGCATTTGCCTCGATGCACGTCAACTAAATTCAGTATTGTTACCTGACTGGGAACTACCTCTGCGCATAGAGGATATCATTAAAACTATGGGAGGAAAAAAATACCTCTCAAAGATTGATTTGTCCAATAGCTATTGGCAACTCCCGTTACGTAAGGAGGACCGGAAGTTTTGCGGCTTCATGGTTGGTACCAAAACCTACCAGTGGTGCGTGCTTCCGTTCGGTCTGGCCTCAGCTGTGAGTAGTTTTACTCGAGCGATGGACACAATTTTTGGGGAGGAGTTCAGGACTTTCATGGTTACTTTCATCGACGACTTATTGGTGACGAGTGAAACATTTGAAGAGCACTTAGTTCATCTGGAACAGGTGTTTTCCAGGCTACAAGAAGCTGGCTTTACCATAAAGGCTTCAAAGTGCAAATTTTTTCAACAGGAAATGTCGTTCTTAGGTTACACCATTAGTCCGGAGGGTGTAAGACCTGATCCGGAACGTGTCCAAGCTATCATGGATTACAAAGAACCTCGGAATGTAAAAGAAGTACAAACATTTTTAGGGTTGTGCAACTATGATAGGAGTTTCCTACCTCAGTTTGCAGAGGTATCGGAACCTTTGGCTCAGTTGCTCAGAAAGAAATCTGTTTTTCGTTTTGGAAATGTTCAGCGGAACGCTTTTCGGGACATGAAGGAAACATTGAAGGCGGCCACCCTTCTCTATCACCCGGATTTTGCATTACCCTGGCATGTCGCCTCGGATGCCAGTGAAGTAGGGATAGCAGGTCAGTTATACCAAGAGGTTGATGGAAAAAAACGGGTTGTAGCGTGGGCTAGTCGTCTCTTGCTGGATCGAGAAAGACGCTACCACTCAAATGAAAAGGAGGTCTTAGCTGCACTTTGGTGCATCCAACGTTGGAGAACTTACTTGTTGGCATGAGAGTTTGTGTTGCACACTGACAGTAGAACCCTGAATTACCTGAATTCTTGTAGACTCCTTTCGCCCCGAATTACCCGGTGGGCTCTAGCTTTACAAGAGTTCAGTTTCCACATTGAACATGTTCCCGGGAAGGAAAATGTGGTGGCTGATGCTCTATCTCGGTATGCCTGTGTTCGCCTACCAACACCTGCAGACAAATGTTTCCACCTTCTTTCAATGTTGAAATTGCCGCTTCACTTCCAGGAAAAACTGAAAAATATTGCGGAATATCAGTTGGCTGATAAAAAAACTTGAAATTATTATAACAAATATAGGCAAACAACCCAACTTCAGTGAACGTTTTGTACTTTTAAAAAATGTCCTATACAAAAGAGGTCCGGACGACATTACTACTATGCTTTGCATTCCAGAACAGCTTGTCCGAGAAGTAGTCATGGTTTTTCATGAAACGTTTGGGCATTTTGGGGTTTACAAAACTCACTTGGCTTTAAGGGGCGAGGTCTATTTTTAGAATATGCAACGTACTATAAAAAAATATATCAAAGGCTGTGATATATGTCAACGGGCAAAAATTACTAAACTGCCCAACCCTCCACAGTCACAAATCATCCCGGAGTCCAAAGACGATCTGATTGCTGTAGACGTTTTAGGACCGTTAGTAAAGTCTAGGGGAGGAGTCTCGTATATTTTCGTAGTCTTTAACGTTTTCACTAAGTATTCACTATTATTATTTGAGGGTCCATATCGAATTAAAAAGGTTATTCGTGACCATACTTACGTGCTAGAGTATACGGGTCAGGAAGCCGAACGTGGTGTTTTTCATGCGAGTCATCTGAAGTCCTATCACTTACCTGCCTAAAGTTTCGGAGGTCGTTCTTATTACACTTTTGTCCGTGCTCGTGAGCTAAGAAGTATGAACTCTGTTTTTGTTTTCCTTGGCCACTGGCCTTGAGAGGGGTGTAGGGTGTAGCAAATCCTAAGAGAATTTCCGTCCAATACATTGAGGTTAAAACTTGAATGTATTATATTGTAAGATGAGCAACCAGTTGTGCAACAGTTTGTTGGTTTGGTTGCCTATGTTGGAGCGCAACTATCCACAGTCCTTTCATAAGTAGGTTTCTCCGTGTGTTTCTAGCCCGGCGCACGATAATAACGCTATCCTCCGTGAGATGGAGCCAGCAGCCTTGGATTGGGAATAAATCATTTTAAATCTCCTCAAAAAACTACAGAAAAAAGTAATTTCCTCGTTCGTGAAGGAGCTACTTGGTATCAGGGCCATTTCGCCTGGTTTCTCAGCAAGAAAGCCCAGTGTAGTGGACGAATATTTATGTTCATATAATATTCCCAACTCACCTAGTATTAGTTTGATAAGTTAGAAGACTAAGAATAGTTTCATGTCGAATGGTTGTCAAAAAAAAAAAAGAATAATAAAATGTCATTGTACTAGTATATTGGATTCAACTCTAGTCTTGATTTATCAAAAAACCGGTATAAGAATCCAATATTGGTGACCCCGACAAGAACGAAATCATTGTCCACATTCCTGTGATAAACTCTTCGCAAGCAAGCGACAACAAAAGTTCACCTGGGCCTGCAGCAGGAACGCATTGAACGCAATCGAACTCAGAACAGCATAGTCTGCATCTTCCGTAGATCCAACAATTTGCAGTTACGAAGACAAGCAGTTCAGCTAAATCCAGAATATTGCAGATGCCCGATTTCTGAAGATCCAAGCGACAAGAACAACGTGCCCATCCATCTTACTTTTCAAGAAACAGTGCATTTTCGTTTCAATTCCAATTTGATTCAATTATTAGTTATTGATTTGTTATTTTTTATTGTTATTCCTACAACTACAATGTTTCAGGTAGAAGGAAATCAGAATGACTGTCTCGGTCAAGAGGCAAGTATAAACGTTAAATTACCCCAGTTTTGGGTGGCTTGTCCAGAAGCATGGTTCATTTAAGCCGAAGCACAATTTTCAACCAAAAAAATTAAATCTGACCAAACTAAATACGACCATGTAATTATTTCTTTAACTCAGGAAGTTATTCAATCAGTTATGGACGTTCTTCAAGCTCCCCCTGCTCAAGATAAGTATAATTATCTGAAATCAATATTAATTCAACGGCATTCTATCAGTGAAGACAAAAATTTGGAAGAACTCCTTTTCGGTGCCGAACAGGGTGACCGTAGCCCATCAGAATTTTTTCGGGCGATGAATGTAATGGCTGGTACTTCCACAACCGTTGGTAAGAATCTTTTATTAAAATTATGGATGAGGAAACTTCCTGAATCGATAAGAGTTGCTTTGGTGGCATCTGGAAAATCATCTATTCATGATTTGACTGATATTGCCGATAAAATATGGGACGTTCAGTTCCAAAGTAATATTTCATCAATGCATCAAACTAAATTAAATGATACTTCCTTGCCACAGGAATTTCTAACTTCGTTCGAAGCAATGGCATCTGATTACAAAAATATCAAACAAGAATTGTTAGAACTGAAACAACTTTTCAATCAATCTCGGAGCAGATCAGCTTCTAACGACCATCCATCTCATAGAAGAAGCAGAACACATTCGCGTTCCAATAACAATTACGATAAAAATAAAATTTTCTGCTGGTATCATACCAATTTTGGTAGGAAAGCAGATAAATGTATTTCACCATGTTGTTTCGAAAGCAAATATCGTGAGTCAAGCACAAGTCAAAATTTAAACAATTAGGTCCTTTTGCAGTACGTCGTCTTTTTATTTTTGATAAAATAAATCGGTTGAAGTTTTTAGTTGATACCGGGGCCGACATTTCGGTGATTCCTTTTAGACTGTTTTTAAGAAATAAGAAAAAAAACATAAATTTCCAACTGTCAGCTGCTAACGGATCGATTATAAATACTTATGGAACTCAATTGTTGAAAATAGATATCAATTTGAGATGCGAATTCGCTTTTCCGTTCACTCTAGCTGATGTTAATCGTCCTATCATTGGAGCTGATTTTCTATGGAAATTTGGATTGATGGTCGATTTAAAAAATAAACAGTTATTAGATTCACAAACAAATTTAGTAACGAATGGGTCTGCGACTGAATCAAATGATATTTCACCAAAAATTTTCACTATTTCCAACAGATATATCAGGCTATTAAAAAGATATCCTTCTTTGATTGCTGCTCCCGACTATAATATTCCACTCAAATACACCGTTGTTCATCACATCTATACTACTGGCCCTTTACCATTCTGCAAACCACGCAGACTCAATAATCTGAAACAGAAAATAGCTAAACATGAATTTCAATACATGACAGAAGTTGGTATTTGTCGACCATCTTCTTCACAGGCTTGTTCAGCTCTTCATATGGTCCCAAAAAATAATTCAAATGATTGGAGGCCTTGTGGAGATTATAGAAGATTGAATGTAATAACAATTCCGGATAGATACCCGCTACCACACATTCAGGAGTTCAATATGAATTTAAGTGGATGCACAATATTTTCAAAGATCGATTTAGTTAGAGCTTATCACCAAATACCCATTGCTGATGAGGATATTGGTAAAACAGCTGTCACAACTCATTTCGGTTTATATGAATTTACTCGCATGCCCTTTGGGTTACGTAATGCAAGCCAAACTTTTCAACGTTTCATGAATCAAGTGCTTAGTGGTCTTAGTTTTGTTTTCGTATATATTGATGACATACTAGTTGCCAGTACAGATGAAGATGAGCACGAGTCAAATTTGAAATTATTATTTGATAGACTTCAAGAATATGGTCTGAATGTTAATCCATCCAAATGTATTTTGGGGGTAAACAAAATCAATTTTGTGAGTCATGAAATTAGTGAAAATGGTATACTCCCTAGTAAGGATAGAGTTGAAGTTATTAAAAATTTCCCAGTTCCTGTAACGTTAAAACAAGCTCAGCGTTTTATAGGTATGGTGAATTACTATAGTCGTTTCATTTCAAAATGATCAGAATTGCTAATTCCAATTTATGACTCAGTCAATGTGTTCCGTCCATCCTCTCTTTGTATATGTTTCACTAGTTTGTTAAATTTCATTAGTTACTATAAATTCTATAATATATCTTACTTTCGAGTACCCTCGTATCTTGCGCGATATCGAGAGTGTTCATATTTTAAAACCTGTTGCGCCTGCCCGAGCCCAAGGAATGAGGAACGAGTGAAAGCACTGGGCAAGCGAGTACCACGCTCAGGGGAAAGAAAAAAGGCAACGAGGAGTTTATGGCCTGACGAACAATCTCAATACTACGTTTTTGGACACATTATTATAAACACTCTCAGTTTTGCTAATACGGGATTCCTCTCAATATCCAATTAATTTTAGTTTAAGTGCCGGCCGGCGTGACATGCGAACTTTACCGCCGATAGTGCATGTGAGGTGATTTAGATGAAACTCTCTCGAACCTACAGTCCTCTACCATCTTAATCTAGTGAAACCATTCTGGAGAAAATCCAGCTGTTCATTAGAACACAATGATTGTGCTAATAATAAAAAATATTTTATTTGGACTACAGAATGCAACTCGGCATTCGAAAACATAAAAAAATCAATTTCAACAGCTACGTTATTAGTTCATCCTAGACAAAATGCAAAAATCAGTATTGCAGTAGATGCATCAATATCTGCTGTAGGTTCTGTTTTGCAACAGATGAATGAAAGTTATAATCAATGGGAACCTTTAGCATTTTTCTCAAAAAAGTTATCAAAAACTGAATGTAAATATTCAACTTTTGACAAGGGAACTTTTAGCCATTTATTCATCCATTAAGCACTTTCGATATTTCTTAGAAGGTATTAATTTTACAGTTTTCACGGATCATAGGCCTCTTACCAAAGTGATTTCTTCAAAATCAGAAAGGAGTCCCAGGCAGTCTAGACAATTAGATTTTATATCACAGTTTACAACAGATATTCAGTATGTGAAAGGTAAAGAAAATATTGTTGCTGATACCTTGTCTAGACTAGTTGATCAAAATGAAATAAATGCTGATACCTCGGCTGATACATTTGATATTGATATTCTTTCTGAAGCTCAATCAACCGATTTTGAACTCAAAAACCTGATTTGCACTAATAATTTGAATACTTCTTTCAAATTAGTGAAAATAAATGTGCCACTTTGCGATAAATGTATTTGGTGTGAAATATCTACAAACAAAAGTCGACCATTCATCCCAAAATCTCTGAGACGAATAGTTTTTGATTCACTACATTCAATATCGCATCCTAGCATTCGATCAACTCGAAAAATAATAACTTCCAAGTATTTTTGGCCATCAATGAATAAAGATATAAATTTTTGGAGTAAAAGTTGTATCAGTTGCCAAAAATCTAAAATTCATAGGCATACAAAGTCTGAAGTTGGTGAATTTCCTGCAAATACAGGTAGATTTGAGCACATTCATATTGATTTAGTTGGTCCATTTCCACCATCAAATGGATGTACTCATCTGTTAACAATTGTCGATCGATTCACGAGGTGGCCTGAAGCATATCCTTTGAGCGATACTTCTGCGAACACTGTGGCTAAAACCTTAATTCATCAATATATTTCCCGTTTTGGTATCCCTCTTACATTGACAACAGATCAAGGAAAACAATTTGAATCAAGACTATTCACAGAATTGACTAAAATGTTAGGAGCTCATAAAATACATACCAATACATATCATCCACAAAGTAACGGTATGGTTGAACGCTTTCACAGACAACTGAAAACAGCATTAAGAGCAAGAGGCAATACAACCAACTGGTTTGAAGAACTTCCTATCATCTTATTGGGTTTTCGCACCAGTGTAAAGACTGATTTAAAATGTTCTTCTGCTGAATTGGTCTATGGTCAGACTGTTCGTGTACCCGGAGAGATTTTCACTTCGTTTTCTTCACCAGTTTCAGATCCTGCCAATTTGATCAATCAACTACGAAGAACGTTCAGGTCAATTCAAATGACTAGTCCAAGATGTTTGAAATCAAATATTTTTGTTCATGAGGATCTCAAAACATGCAGTCATGTATTCGTACGAATTGATAGGCAAATTCCTTCACTTCAATCACCGTATGAAGGTCCATTTAAAGTTGAAAGTCGGTCTGACAAAACATTGATTATTAATGCCAACGGAAATATTAAGACTGTCTCTATAGATAGAATCAAGCCCGCGTATGTAGAAAGTGATTCTGTTTTCCTTTTACCCTCCACTACAAAAAAGAAAAGAGTTACTTTTGCTATTAACGCTATTGCTGAGGGGGGAGTTATGTAGTGGACGAATATTTATGTTCATATAATATTCCCAACTCACCTAGTATTAGTTTGATAAGTTAGAATAGTTTGGTGATGTCAAATGGTTGTCAAAAAAAAAAAAGAATTAATAAAATGTCATTGTACTAGTATATTGGATTCAACTCTAGTCTTGATTTATCAAAAAACCGGTATAAGAATCCAATACCCAGGTACAAATGTTTGTTGGGAGTTTATAGAAAATTTCATCGATTTTACTTGCACTCGCATTTATTTTAGCTGTGGTTTTCACTGTGAACATTGCATCAATCGCATTAAATCGTAAGAGTGGAAATATAGGCCATTGGCAAAGGAACCGAAGTTTTTGTCCAGTCCGAACCCCAACTAAAAATCCGGTTAGTCCGGCCCTGAGAGTCTCTTTGCACACTTTTACAGTGTTACTGTTACTCTCTATGGGCAATTAAGCTCATAACTACAATTTTTTTCGTTTTGTCTATTCTATCTTCAGCTTTGAAAAAGAAATGTAAAATAACATTGAAAGTTTTTTTCCTGATTTTTCTTGATGATCTTCATGTAGTCATGGCATACATCAATATACAGGGTGTCCGGTAAACCTTGTACAATATTGAAACTGGTGATAGACCAGGTCATGACTGTTTAGAATATCGGAATTTTACCTTAGTAAAAATCCCACTGTTTTTGAGATACTGAGCATTTTTAAAATTTCTGGAAAATCACTACCTCATCTTGGATTTTTGAGTGCCATGTCTACAAATTGGGACCAATTCAAATATCTTTGCTGCTGAAGATTACTAATGAGTGCTGCTTTCAGACGTACAAAACAGTTTTTCAGAAAACGATACAATGTTTCAAGAAATGAGGGTAAAATGCCAGATTTGAGTTTCACCAATTTGTTTAACAACAGTTTGACATTATTGTTGGAAAAAAACATATCCAAGTGGAAGAGGATATTCATTACAAAAGAATGCCCATTTTGTCCAAACTCTACTATGGTTTAAAACACGATAATTATTTTTGGAATGAGTAGAATGTCGATTATAACTCTACTATGGTTTAAAACACGATAATTATTTTTGGAATGAGTAGAATGTCGATTATATTAGAGTGTGATGTATTTTGAGCTAAAATCAACTCCATTAGACTTTGTCAGTAATGTCTTTTATTTTCATCCTATCAAGATGAAATTATTAAATAATTATGAGTAATAACGAATCAACTGCTTGGAAGCATTCAATGAGAAGTAAAGAAGTAAATAGTAATTCAACGTTTTTCCGAATCAACATACACTATAAACCACAATAACGATTATTCAACATAGCACTGAATAATATTACAAAAATGCTATTTTCAATCCACTCGTACGCAGAGACGGCATCTTTATGAGAAGAACCTTTTCAAAAGTGTTATAGGTTATAGCCCCCAAATCAGCGATTCTCTGAACGGCATTGTGCAATCGGATATCGTTCTGCATAAAGCGCTGCTGCAGCAGTAGCACTACCTCCACATTCACCATAAATGTAGTGCATATGCGCATATTCTCGGGGAGTATAACATGTGTACGGCATGACAAAGAAATAAATACCACTGAATGAAACAAGCGGAATAATTTCAAAAAACTACGACAGAAGTCACAAGTTATTGAAACAAAATGTGACAGCCACCTACTACATTTTTTCAATTCTATTTACAGAAGATCCGTTCATGCACAATGTTGTATTTTATTTTTTCATTAGGAAACTATTGCTTCTACGTACACAACACAGGAGTTAGACAAGTTTTTAATTCTCGACAAGGATTTTCCTCCTAAAAAATGTTGCACTTATTTGATTACACCCTGTATATCTGTCGACATTTATCACAAGAATTCGTATGAATCGGTGCCATGTCGGATAATCGACAATACATTTCGATAATTTTATTAGGCCTAATTACAAGAAAAGTTAATTTTATTGACATACTATTTAATGCCACCAAGCAGTCTATTCTTTATAATTAGTAATCATTTCCACATTTTACCTTGATAAAATCGAAATGAAATAATTTTTGGGCGTAAGTATAAAAGTTGATAGAAGCCTAGAATAAAACCACGCCTAATTCAATGGAAATCACTTTCTCCAAAACTAATTATAGTTTGTTTTATACCATGGTAGTCTGGACGAAATGAGCATGCTTTTGAAATGAATGTCCACTTCCAATTGGTTACGTTTCTTTCAGACAATCTTTTTTTTTGAAATTGATGAAACTCGAATCTGTCATTTTAACCTCATTTCTTGAATTTTTTTTTTTCACTTTCTGAAAAACTGTTCTGTATGTCTAAAATCATCACTCATCAGTAATCTTCAACAACAAAGATGTTTGAATTCGTCTCAATTTGTGTACATGGCATTCATAAATCCAAGGTTAAATAGCGCTTTTCCAGAAATTCTTAAAATGCCCATTATCTCGAAAACGGTGATATTTTTACTGAGGTGAAATTCCGATATTCTGAACAGTCATGATCTGGTCTATCACCAGTTTCAATATTGTACAAGGTTTACCGGACACCCTGTATATGATAAAACGTCAAGTACCTAGTCAATATCAAACTAAAGTTATCATCAGCCCAAAACATCTCAATTCTCAATTTGCCCTATTCGAGGATCTATTGTAAGAGAGTTGTTAGAAAATAAAACTAGTTTAATGTTATTAAGACACCAGACAGCCTTGAAATCTAAACCATCTGTGATCCTCTTTTCAGTCTCACAACAAGAACAGTTGTTCATGGCGGGTGACATTTTTGGACGCTACAAGAATTGAGTTGAAACAAAATCTGATATTTTCAATCTTGTGTTACCATGGCGCAAATTTCAAATGAGGTTATATTATAAGATGAGATATGTGGAATAGCGAAAAATGAAGGTTGTTATCTCCTCTTTCAGTATACCTATATACACGGCTTTTCACTATGAGCGTTAATTAGACGTTTCTGGCAAACCTGACAATGGATCAATATGACAATTTGATGGTATGCATAAATTAAAATGGTCAAAAATATTTCTGGCAATGCGGTGTTGCCGCTTCTACTATAAAGTAGCGGTTACTTTGATTTTTCAAATGGAACATAATATAATTTTATGATTTCTTATCACTTTCTCAATAACTTCATACTCTTTCTCTTGACCTTTCTGTTACCGTTTAGGAGAAGAAAATGTATTTCAAGTTTGTTTTTACCAAGCATGTTCAATAAACGCTGATAATCTTGATCTCTCTGGTACTAAGACGATCAAATTTGAAATGGAGTAGAGTGATATCAAGTGGATCCTCACTTTGGAGCCATATTTTTATTTGTATCATACAGGGTGGTTACAAAATGCAAATACTTGGTTCACATAAAAAAATTGGTGAAACTCAAGTTTTTCATATGGAACATACTGTATATTTTCACATTTTTGAGCTCTACATTCAATTTCAGATTGAATTTGTTCATGGGTTTGAAAGTATTTAATAAGTTACCAGACTACGTAAAAACCAATGAATCCTTGACTGAGTTTAAAATTAAATTGAAAGCATTCTTAATTGACCACTGTTTTTACAATATGAATGGGTATTTTTTACATGCACTATTTGAATTATTTTTTTTTTGTCTTTCTGAATATGCGTGGAGAACCTGTGAACTGTAAATAGTGTCTTTATTTTTCTTTTCCTCTTTTTTATTATTTCTCTTCTGCTATAGTAACTGTTGTATATATTTCAAATGAAAATGACTGTACCAATACAATGTAAATTGTCTTATGGAAATAAATAAAATATGATGATAATCCTATTTCGATATCGAACCGTTTTCGAAATAAACTGTTTCAAACAAAAACTGACGTGGTTTCCTTGAATTTATTACTGTTTTTAGATTAAACAACTATTTTGTACTACGTAATATTTCTTTTCGATTCAGTCACAAAGCAATCATTTGAATTGAAATGTTCCCTAGGAAAAGTTACAACCTGTATGCATTGAGGTATTGAATGTCTCTACCGCACAACATCCCAAATATACTAATATAGCGTGCTTTGTAAAAATGAATGAATAAATGAAATTTGGAAGATGTGTATACGACATAAAACTGCATTTTCTTCGTGCTTCATGCAACTTCTGGTTTCACCGGAAGTGACATGAACTTTATATGTTTAAATAGGAGCCCTGGTATATTTTCAATTCTTTTTTTTCCATATGACATTCTGGATTCAACCATGTACCACTTGGTCACATTTTTATTTATTTAAAAATTATTTATTTATTCTTGTATAGGGTTATCGAGTTCAAATCACTAATTTCGGTTCTAAAAATCGCACGTGTTTGAAAGACCTTTTTATCCACTTATACTTTAATATACTAGGTATTATATATTAGTATTAAGATTTTGTGATACCTTACAAACTGAAAGACCTGTGGGGCAGCGGGTGAGGCAGAGGTACAAAATTTGCCACTGGTGGGCGGAGTCTAAATACTACGGAAACATGATAATCGCTTGTAAACGCATTCCCTAGACCGAAGCTCATTAATATTCAACAATTACGAGGGGGATTCGAAGTTCGGTACGGCGTGGCGGTACCGACGCGCGCGTCTGTCGACTAGCCATCATCATAAGCTTGAAGAATGTAGGTACTGAACCTGGGTGATGGACGAGTGCATTCGAATCGAGCATTTATATCGGATTCCAAATAGCTGAAAACATGTTCCGATTATCTGTTTACCAAATGCAACATAATCTAATAACAAAGCGTATTCACAACTTTGAGCATCAGAGAATTTTCTGAAATATTAAAAATGTATGAACAATTGCATACATACCGGGTGTCCGCAGAAGGTGGCTCGTCCCTATAACTGGATTTTAAAATAAAGAAATGAAATTTGATGGATCTGTACCTATATACGAAAGCGTCTAAGGGTCACATAGTTTTTTTTTTATTTTTCAACTTCAAATACGAAATTTCCGACTTTAAACTCGGAATTTTATTTTTCCGACATCAAAGTAGGAAATTCCGACTTAAAAGTCGGAATTTTGAAGTTTTATCTTGATACTTTAGTACTTTTGTTTCACTCAAGTCACACATCGTAAATCTTCTTCAGTGTGACGAAGGCAATTTTTGGTTACTGCATATAAACAATCTAATAAAACGATAGTCGTTGCCGACCGATGTTTCACTTTTTACTTCCATATACACCTACGACGTAGGCTTATTATGGCAAATACCCGTCAGAAAACTACTACTCACCTGGCTAATACCACGAAGGGTATTGTATTATATCCAACAGATATAATGCACAATTACAATATACAATGCCCGTTCCCCCTCTACTAATTTTTGAACCACCTGGTATATCGCAACGAATAGGAGATAAAAATCTACTTTTTCATAAAAAAAGCACAGCTAAAAGTTCCGAAATGGCAGCCGAGTTTAAAGTCGGAATTTCCGAGTTAAGAGTCGGAAAAACAAAATTCCGACTTCAAAGTCGGAACTTTCGACTATAAACTCAGAATTTACGACTTTGAAATCGGGAAAATAAAATTCCAAGTTTATAACTGATTTAAATTTAAAATTTCATTGTAGGGAAGACCCTACAACTCATTTTTCATTTTTTATTCTGTCCCGAACTTCCATGCCTCTATTTGTCCTACTTTCTACAATTTCCGGTAAAATGTATTCAATATAAAACTTTGTTATTTTTCTTTCCATTTTTTCACTCCAGAATTCGTGCTTTCGAGGAATTTTCTCCACTTTAATTCCTTGAGGGGTCCACACACATAAAAAACAATAATTCATTTTGGCGATCCGCAATTGACCCTGGATTTGAAAGTACCAATTATGGCATTCGTTGATGGTCTTGTCCTTTTTCCAAAATGTTATTTTTCTTTGAACTATTTTTTCATCAACAGTCATAGTCCTGGCTCCATATGGACATTTTATTTCCACAATGGAGTTTTCTCCCTCTAAAATTCCATCAGGACTGGCAGCCATGTAACTGAATTCTTCATCAATGAATAGTCCACATGTTGATATTTTCCTTTTCAAGTGATGTTCTAGCTCTTCTCGTGCTCTTACTTCATTGTCTATGCCATATTGAGTGGCTTTTGAGAAAAATGGTACCGGATGCACAATAGATTTAACCAATTTTTTTACTGAAGACGATTCCCTCTTTTTACAAATCTCTCCAAATTTAGAGGCAGTAACTCGTTTTCGCCTTTCACTATGCCATAGAGCAGAATCAGCCTGATCTCGTGTAAGCACCTCAATTTTTTTAGCCTCTTCAACAGATATTGACAAATTTTTCAAAAAATCTTTTGCTGCCATGCTAAAAGAAGCATCATCCATATCTGGTTTTGTGCAATGCTCTCCGTAGAAAAGATCATTTCCTCTGTGCTCCCGTCGTTTTTTGTGTTTATTTTTTCGATTGGAAACAGCGGCCTGCATCAATTTTTTTTGTCTTTGTAATTCATATTTCAAAACGAAGGGGTCGTTCAACCTTCCATACTTCGATTTGAGAGTGCTCAATTCTTTTTTGGTATTCATGGCAACCACAGACGCATAACAACGAGTTTGGTAAGATCTCTTCATGATATAGTTGACTCTTTTTCCCCCAGAGTGCCTTGCGATTACACTGTTGAATTGTTCTGCACAATTGTTGTCTACATCGTATATTAAGCTTTTGGAATGATTTGCGAGGTATCTGACAAACTCCATTAGTTTATCGTATAGAGCTGAAAATACAGATAGTTATTTTATATGTTCAATGTGTCCAATATATTGCATGGTAGAGAATTGCACAAAAGGTAAGACATTTCTAATTTTTCATACCGCAATGAAAGCAGCAATACGACATCGCCAGCAAGACGAACAGCGTTACGCTTCGATAAAGCCATGCTCGTTATCGCGGAAGCGTGTATGTGAGAGCTAGAATTTCTGGATCATTGTTTCCAGAGTGGTGGAAAGGGGTCAAATGAATGCTCAAAAAAATGTTCACTTTCATCGTATTCAACACTTCATTTCTCAATATTTTTAGTGGACGTATTTATTTGTTCAATGAAAATATACATACACAATTTCCTTTGCAGCTTTTGATTATAGTGCTTTGATAGGTTTTCATCTCCCCAAGAAAGGACCCCCCAAAATCCTTATGGAAAATGGCTCTCGGCTAAATTCACTGAAACTTTGCAGAAAGATAGTATTCGGTATGCTGTTCAAAAGTCTCAATGGGCACAATCCTCCATATTCAACCCCAGACCCCCTATAGCCCCCCAAAGCCCCCAATGTACACTTTCCGGTGTGTTAATGCATAAGTTACAATTCATCTTCAAAGCGTTTCTTTTCACTGCCCACCCTTTTCTCTAACCGAATTTTACATTCTGCCCTCACCACAAATCGCCCCCACCCCTGCACCCCTACCCAACCCTTCATTAACAACCCATTACTCATAAGTATGTTCATTTTTGCTGTTGCAGGTTTCAATCGATGATTTATCGATAATCATGCGTTCGCTTTCTTTCTGATTCATATCAGTTACTTCGATCAAGTCAAAATTTTCAATAAAATCGTTTCTCACGTGACCATCATCCCGAAAATTTATGTTTTTTGAGATATCATACAGTTCATTTTCGATATTGGAATTTTGTTCATAGGTCGTTTCAACAGTGGGACCTTGTTCAGAACAAGTAATTTCACTTAGGCGTTTTACACCGCAAAGAATCACGTCAGCGAAATCACTGCTCGAAAATTTTTCGTTTGAGTAGTCGATATCCCTGAAATCTTTCCTCTCTTCTGTTTCATTCACGGGAATAGTATCAGTCACATCATGAATATCCATATATTCCACCGGTGATGAACCAGACTCCGGCATATCTAATAATCTTGAAGTCCCAGCTTGACTCAACCTGGATGACACCTAAAAATATTTGCCATCAGTATGTGTATCACCAGGAACTGGACACCAAATAAATCATTTATTTTAATGGTAAAAAAAGTATTCAACCACATTTCGTGTTTTATATAGAATATCATATTCTACACAGCTTGATAGAAGGAATAGGGAATAAAAAATATTTTCTATTTCCTATAAGGAACAATTACTAATTTTTTCATGAGACCATCTACCCCTGTGTGATTTATTGGAAACAAATATATTATAGTGTGTCCAACTTTGGGCAGCACACCTCCTTATTTTCTTATTCGAAGACCGATTTAAAAAAAAAATCAACATGTAGTACTCTAGATCATAGTCACAGTAATTATCAGTAGTAATAACCCAAGGACATTGATAATTATAGCAAATTCCGAAAGCTTGTTTCCTATAAGCAACAAAGCTTGAGGAATTTGTTATATTAATCAATGTCCGAGGGTTATACGCATAGAAAATTTTTTGCTAAGCGATATTTTTCAATATTGCCTAAGTCTATGAATGCTTTCCATACAAATTTGTTATTGTAAACAGCATATTTTGATATATTTAATACGAAAATTTCATTAATCTTCTCGTCAGTATTACAACCAGGAATAAGGACTTATTCCAGGAATAAGGACTTTTTTAAAATGTTATTAATATGATGTCCCGTTTTTAAATTTTACATGGTCCTCTGGACACATGATATTTTTATGGTCTGGCTCTTGTACACCTGACGAGTAAGTAACTTTTCAATTTTCAAAATTCTTTTTATCAAAATTTCTTAAATTCAATTCGATGTCACTTACTTACAGGTACGCACTGATGATGACTTTATAGTCGAAAGCGCTCTGCTATGATTTTATAAATAAATTTCTGCACGAAATACAACTTTTCTTCATTCAAATATATATCCATAGCAACGTGAGAGTGATAACAGACCACTTGGCCTGTTATCAGTATAACAGATGTTCTGATTTGTTGTATTCAGTCAGATGACCTCAGTTTAACTAATTTCATTGGATTTTCGCTTGAGCAAAATATTTTCATGTTAAGTAAATCGACTTTTGTGGAAAAAGTAAATAAAAGTAGGTATAACTGCCGTAACTGTCACAGTATAGGTATACGATTTTCGAAATTATGCGATTAATTTAGAAGTGAGCGGTAACGAAAGTAGCGCTGTAACTTCACCCTGCATAATAAAATCTTTTACGTACAATTCCAGTTCCACTCACCTTATGCAATTGGTGACCTCTGGATCGAGATGACACTCTCGTAGATGACATCCATAATCTTTGCTTCGGACCTTTACGTATACGCGGCATTGTTGAAATCAAAATCGTAATACTTTCACTGCACACAAAAACACAAGTAAAACTAAATAATGGATTCAGAACTACAGAATTCTCTCCCACCGCATTATGACTTTGAACACTTTTCTATTGGCTGCAGTTAATAATTAGATAAAGCCTGATAATCAGGTAGTTCTAAATTGAAACCCCCTCTGGTCATCGGCTTGAGTATGTGCCACTAATTTCGATTCAGGTAGTTTTATTAAATTTTGAGTAACTCTCCAGATTTTTTTTTACTAACCTGTGGATATGAAATAATAATATAATATTCCATGAAAATTATAATTCTTCACCCATACGGCTATCCCTCGTAAACATGTTGAAATGTGAATGTATTTCATCTCACTTCATAAATGAACAGTTCCTTTGAATTCTGAGAGCGGCGCCACTCTCCGGATACAAAATGTTGCCGTGCAAGGGTTCGTAGTCCCTAACTTTTAAGGTTTATTTTTCATTATTAGTGGATGAAAAAATTTGGACGTGTTGGTAAAGATCTGATCTATGTCCCTGTTTTCTTACTTTTTCGAAATTTAATTTGGTTCTCTTAAAAAAAAAATTGGAAAATCATCAAAAAAACATGGACTTTGCGATTTTTTTCAGAAAAAACTAAATCAAATTTTGAAAAAGTGAGAAAACAGGAACATAGATTAGATCTTTACCAATATGTACTTATTTTTTTATTTACTAAAAGTGAAAAATGAACCAAAAAAGTTAGGGACTACCAAACCCTTGCAAACACTATTTATATTATAGTACAACTTGCTCTTAAGTACAATTTTTTTTTTTCAAATTACAACATGTGGCTATTTCTTGTTTCGTGTGGTATTTCTTGTTTCGTACACCTTAAAAAAACTACCTGAAATATTCTTGTTTGGTATACTGAATTAAATAATAAATTTTCGGCTTCTCGTTTTCTACATCGAACACTGCGATGACCCAAACGGTGTGGGTAACAGGTAACGGTTTCTAATAGTTTTGTGACAACACTGACAACTCTTATCTGATTGATACATTCCAATTAGGACATTCAAGTTATTGAAACGAAACGAGGGAAACCAGGTACCTGGGACTCAGTTTACGTTGACCATTTTGTGTACAATTTCAAAGCACTCAGATATCAACGTAAGGTTTGGTCGTTCTGCTTAGATGATATTAAAAAGTTACTCCTGAAGGTATGTACATACTGAAAAAACAAACAAGAACAAACATTCGTTCTTGTTCACCTTACTTGTACGTGTACTTTATTGTTCATTGTTCGCTTTGATGTCTACATAGCACAAAGATTAGTTCACACTTGTTCGACTAGTAGGTAGATCACTTCAATACAAATAGACAATATTTATGGATGACCATAAACACAATCTATTTTTTGTACAACCGTCAAAAAAACTTGTCATTTCTGCATCTCTATAGATGCGTAAATGTTTCATTGCCAAAACTGATTCAAAAAATAAACATGAAATATTACTTTCGAGTACAGACATGATTATGAACTTTTTTACCTAGATTTTAATCAATATATACATTAATCTGTGGTAGAAGTCCATTATATCTCGAAGTGGAGTGGTATGGACGATTTTGCGTTTTACTGCTTTGTATAAATATATACAATGTCTGGTTGGTTATATACAGGGCGAATTTTGAAAGAATGACAGTTTTAGCTCATTATTAGAGCTAATGAGTAATGTTCATAAAAATATAATTAACACTAGAACGCCAAACACGCTGTCCGAGATTCAGTTAAATGACCCCTCACACGGAATGATGATCAACCTTTGCACTTGCGCATTATTGCTGTTTCTGGTCAGGTCGTTGCCAAGATTTTTGTTTTTTTTTTTCGTGTTTCATATGAAGTTCGGAATATGATCTGTGTTTAGGGCAGGTAATTGTGGGAAGTCCAGTAAACTTGGCACGGCCTTAAAATCCCATCGTGACGTATCAAGCGAAGAAAGATAACAGTGTCGGCTTCTGAGTTTTGGCATTGTTAGGTTTTAGCAGTTGTTGTTCAGGGAAACTGTGTGAATCTGGATAACACCAATATATTGACATCTACACAGAGGTAAAAAAATCTATGCGGACTTGAATTTGGATAAAATGTCCATTATAAATAAATATGACATTGATGTCAACGACATGTTAATCGAAGATGGGAAATTTTATCATTCAATTTCATTTCTCCCTTCTGTGAGCACTCTGACTGAAAATGTGGTTACACATATATCAAGATTTGTCGTTGAATCTATAAAAAGAATTATCAAATGTAGAGTATGTCTACTCTTGAAGACATTACAGAATCTTCAGCAGATGCAGAAAACTCTGAATTATTGAATAGAAAAAATAGAGGAGAGGTCTCATGAGGCCACCACAAACTGTTATAAAAATTTATATTTTCCTTTAGAGAAATATTCGACAGGTTCTTGCAATTACTGATAATTTTATGCCAAATGAAACGAATTTTTTGGAAAACCACATTTTCGATATATCTCCCTGTCCGAGTATGAATTAGTGGACTGTTGTATTTTTGATTCGAAATTTGAAAGCTAACGACAGATTACAAGAAATCCTTACCTTGGCGATTGCACGACTAGCTTCTAATGGAAACAGCTCAATACTTCAGCTGGGCTTGATATTCAGGAAATGAACCACCAGCAGCCTGGCGACTATACGTAGTTTTTCTCTTTTGGGGGCGATTGTATCACTGTTATTTTTGAGGCGAAAGTACGTGACAGTATTAATTTATTTTTCACAATGATTAATATTTCGACATGGAAACGTCCATCGCCGTCTAATAAGTATCGCCCAGAAGCGTTTCACAGGGGGAAATCTTGTAACTGACAACGCGAAATTAATGAAATAATAAAAATAATAATAATCTATGCATCATTATGACTGAGTGATAGAGCAAATTACGCGAATCCCGAACATACCGCTCACCTAAAATGGTCAACATTTTAAGCTAAAACTTAATATTGAACGTTAAAAATTAAATAAAAAAAAATTAACAGAGTTAGATTTAGAGAAAGCGACTAATGGTCATGCATGGGCAAAGGACATATTTTAGAAACAGACCGTTTCAGTGATCCTTTTAGGGTTTTAACAGTTACGACACGCGCGATACCGTCTAGTCCTGAGTGTACCTTTTCCACTAAACCAAAGTTCCATTTGAGAGGAGGAGAAGAATCCTCCTTGAGTAGAACAAGACTATTTGGCACAATAGGAGTACATGGTTGTGTCCATTTTGACCTTTGAAGAAGGATATGTAAATAATCTCTACGCCATTTATCCCAAAAGCTTTGGTGTATTCTCTGCAATAACTACCATCTGGACAAGCGTCCCAATTTGATACTACCTAGATCGGGATCAGGCAGAGTTAAGAGATTCCATCGTTAGGAAATGCCCCGGTGTCAATACTTCCATGTCGTTTGGATCAGAGCTCAAGGGACACAATGGCCTAGAGTTCAGGACTGCCTCTATCTGTACCAGAACGGTATAAAGTTCTTCAAAAGTAAGAGTTTGCTCTCCAATTGTTCTGAATAAATGCGATTTGATGCATTTAACGCCAGATTCCCAGAGACCGCCAAAATTTGGCGCATGCGCTGGATTAAAATGCCAGACAATTTGCTCTTCAGCAGTTGCTGATTCCATAATGGTGGACATTTATTTAGATGCTCCTACAAAATTACTACCGCAATCCCTATATATGTGGATGCATCGTCCACGACGTGATATGAATCTACGTAATGCAGCAAAGAATGCTTCTGATGTCATTTCAGAAACGATCTCGATATGAATGGCTTTAGTAGCATACACACGAAAATGCAAATGTAAGATTTATACGTCTTGGCACCCCGAGTTTTACCAAGAGTAGTAGTGAACGGACCAGCCATATCAACACCTACATGAGCAAATGGTTTGAGTTTTGACATTCTGTAGAGGGGTAGATTCCCCATAGGAGGTTGAACTGATGGAGGGGTTTACTCTAAAACACCTATAAAAATTAGATATCACTTTTCTAATAGTTTTTCTGGGTGACGGAATCCAATAACTTTGAATGAGCAGATTATGAAGGGTTTGTATACCTGGATGGAGATATTTTGCATGAGTATATACAATAATCATATAAGTGAGACGGTGCGAGTTGGGAAGGAGGGCGGGATGCTTCTGCTCAAAAGACAAAGAAGAATGAACAAGACGTCCGCCCACCCTGAGGATTCCCTGTTCGTCAACAAAGGGATTGAGCTTTCTTAAATTTTTTGGGAGTAATTTTTTCCTCTGTAGAAGAGATATTTCGCTAGAGAAAACACTTTTTTGAGTATGTTTCACTGACATCCAGAGCGATTCTTCCATTTCCTCTTCAGAAAAGTGATCAAGCTTTCGAGAGTTTGGATGTCTTATATTATGGATGAATCTGAGGGTATAAGAGATGATACGTTGTATTTTTGGGAGAGATGAGAAACGATCAAGAATATAATTGATAGAATCTATGACAATAGAAATCATAAAATTTTTTCTCTTTTCTTCTTCCGTGTCGAGATTCAAAGATGGTTGGCTAAGCCATTCAGAATCAGGAAGCCTCAACCACGTAGGCCCCGCCCACCATAGATCGTTTTCAGCAACTCTGAGGGAGTTTGACCTCTCGACGCAGGGTCTGCAGGGTTTTTATCTCCTCGAACATGCCTCCAGAGCGATGAGGAAATTTTGTACTGAATTTGAGTCACTCGATTGGAGATAAAAGTTGCCCACTTGTGGGGTGAGTTATTCAACCAAGTCAAGACTATAGTAGCGTCTGTCCAAGCAAACATTTGGGAGATGTAAAAAACATCTTTTAAACTATCTTGAACGAATTCTAATAAATTCGCTAATAAAAGAGCACCGCAAAGTTCAAGACGGGAAATTGATATCTTTTTTGAAGGCGATACTCTAGACTTTGAGCAGAACAGATAGGACAAAATTTCTCCCTGCTGACTGAAGGTTCTTATATAGACAACTTCAGCATAGCTTTTCTCAGAAGCATCACAGAAGCCATGGATTTCTAGGGATTGTTGAGAAGATGCGACTAATCTTGGTATATGAATGTCCGAATGGGAATTAAAATCTTCCCTTATCTGACACCAGATGCTCATAATGATCTTCGGAGGTTCCTGGTCCCAATCAATGCCTATACTCCATAGGCGCTGAATGAGGATTTTCAGATATAAGGTAAAAGGACCGAGAAAACCAAGTGGATCAAAACCCTGGCTAACTCTGACAAAATAGCACGTTTCGTACAAGAGTATTTATAGTTAGGATACTCCGAGAAGCTCATAGGAGAAGTTCGGAAACAACTCGAAAAGACCAAGACAACCGAAGAAAGACCACAAAACCCCGTTCTCATTTCTTCCCTATATCAGGGGTATCTTCGAGAAGATCAGAAGGATCGGAAATAAATACAACATCAAGAGTTGCTTTCAATCCGGCAGTACCTTACGAAGCTTCCTCACCAAGACGAAACCAGAGAACACAACAGAATCCAGTAAAAACTGTATTTACAAAGTCCCATGTCAATGTGGAGATTCCTATATCGGAGAGACCAAGAGGCCATTATCAGTAAGAATAGCCGAACACAAAAAGTGGACTCAACGAGGGGAAACATCAAGGAATTGCTGACCACGCCTGGACAAAACACCACCGAATTCTCTGGGACGTAGCAAGTGTTCTTCATAGAGAGGAACATTGGTTCAAACAGAAATTTATGGAAACCACCTACATAGAAGCCAATGGTGCCTTCAGTCAACCAAGCGTGGAAATTAAAAACGTATGGAAACCGCTCATGGACCATTTTGGAGGAAGAAAAAGCGCGAAACCACGCGCGCCACAAGACCGCGCGTAATTACACTTTAATTATAGACCTATAAAAGGTCGCGTAGCGTCTGATTTTGTCACTATTCACCAGAAGACGATTGCGGATTCAAGCAATTGAAACGTTGTGAAAAAATTTGAAAGAGATAGAAATCTTTCAACCATTAAGATGATGGACGTCCGAAATATAAGTAATCAAGTTACTACATCGTCTAAAACATTCAAACAAAGTATATCACGAGATCCAACGAAGATGGGTTCTGGACCGCGGAATGGAAGACATACCTTATAACGACCAGAAGAAGTTCGTGAGACTGTTTTTTGAAAATGATTCTCTGCGAAAATGTCTTTGGGAGAACGACTAAGAGTTGAAGGAACCTGGTCCAGTTCCCAAAACTTTTTTACTATACTTTCCAGTGAGAAATCTGTATTTGTGACGAAAGTGTTCACGTCCCATGATTATCCAACCAAATATTGTTTCGAGAGCCACAGGGTCATTAACGGAGTTTGCTAATTTATTTCCGGCAAAATATATCCGAATAAGTCAGCTCCCAAAAGTATATCCACTGGATTGGAAATATTGAACTCAGGATCGGCTAAATCGAGTTTGGAGAACGGATAGCACACATCTTGTGGAATATTTACAGTCGGCATTGCTGAACAAATTTTAGGCAAGACAATAACATCTAACGAGAAGCGTGGCATCTCTTTTTTGCAAGGTTAGATTACGCAAGAAATCATTTTTGTGGAATGAGAGTCAGTCCTACCTATTCCAGAAATTTCAACTACAGTACTTGTTTGTGTTAAATTCAATTTGTTTGCACATTTGCTTGAAATAAAATGAGATTGACTGGCACTATCCAATATAGCTCTCACCTTATGAAAATTACCATATCTATCTTGTACTTGTACAATTGCCGTTGACAAGAGAACCGTGCTGTTAGAATGAGTGAACAAATTAGTTGAAGTCAGAATTTGACTATGACCATTACTAACTTTTTGCGGGACAAATGTGCTAAGAGACGGCATATTAGAGAAAGATATATTTGGGGGAGTTATATTATTGATTTGAGCAGATGTCCTGTCCATGTGAAGGAGTTTGTGATGTCTACCTAAGCATGAGAGACAGCGTGACTTGAAGAGCATTGTGTCGAGGTGTGCCTGAACCCAAGGCAGTTGGTACACCATTTATTACTTTTAGTCAATAAAAACCTCTCATTTGGAGATTTCGACAGAGAAACAGGACAATTATATATATTATGATCATCACTACATTGTTGACAATAGTTTTTGTTATGAAATCCAACTACAAAAGATGAGTATTTGGGTTTAGGAGAGTGAGAGAGTTTTAAGTTTCCTTTTGTTTTAGCAAATTAGTTTTTCTTAGAAGAGCTTGGTCTAGAATTATTAACAGAGTCCAAAGCTGAGAATTGTTTATTGAGCAAATTCTTGAGAGTTTCATAAAAATTTTCATCCTGCAAGTCTGAACCACATTCAAGTTCAAACCGAGTGGCACTATTGTTATCCAAACGATCGAATAACATATTGAAAAGGACAAAGTCCCATTTTTTGACTGGAAATCCAAGGTTTTCTAATGCCGAAACATTTTCGGAAAGTGTGTCTAAGAGAATACGTAGATTATGAGCGTTATCATTACTGATGAGCCTCTTAGTTTGCTCAATTGCGTGCCAATGGGATGTAGCAATTAAACGTTTATTATCATAACGTTCATTCAATGCATTATAGGCAACTGTGTAGTTCTGACCTGTGAGCGGAGTACATTTCACTAGGGTTAACGGAGCGTTACGTAATGAAGTCATCAAATACTTGAACTTTTCTACGCTGTGTGCATCGTTATGATGAATGAGAGAATCAAACATATCCTTAAAAGTTTGCCATGATTTGAGATCACCCTCAAATTTTGGAAGTTCAATTTTTGGAAGTTTCACATTTTGTTGACGTGAACTAGACGCTGTTATGTCGACGGTATCTAGAGTTGAGTGGAGAATATCATCGAAGAACTGCATATATAAAGCTTGGCAATGAAAGAAATCATTTTCGAATCCAGAAAAAAATTCATTTTGGGAATCTAGATCACCACCTTCCTGTGCTGATACTAGAGAAACTATAGAGGAGTGATGTTTATTGAATGTTTCATAAACGGATTCTAGCAATTTAGCTCTACACTTGAAATTGTTATGATAAGACCTATCGCTAATACATAACTCAGCTACCTTCTTTATTTCATTTAATTTTATAATCTCAGTAGATCTTAGTTGCTCAATTTTCTCGCGTCCGACGCCATCGTTTAATCTAAGCAAAGGTACTCGAACTAAATCGAACCAATTGATCCAAACAAAATGCAAATGACTCTTAATGCAGGGTAAACACTGAGCCAAAAATTGCTCAATCAACAAATAATATCAATGAGGAGCAGAGAAATAACGAGGGGCTTTGGTTATGATTGAGTTTTTGGCAAATGTTTTATAAACGCACTTCTGTTTTGAGCAAAATGGTAGTGATATATCGATGAATAATAAATAACTTTGAATTGAGAGAGAGAGAGAGAGAATGCGTCGAGACTGGCGAACTATATTAGTAGATAAGTATGACTGCTCAAGGAGTCGCTAATCATGCATAAATTATTATTATGGATCCACAAAATCAGGTCAGAAACCTTCAAATCCTCTGTAGAAGTACCAAATTTATGTCTGAGTATGAATTAGTGGACTGTTGTATTTTTGATTCAAAATTTGAAAGCTAACGACAGATTACAAGAAATCCTTACCTTGGCGATTGCACGACTAGCTTCTAATGAAAACAGCTCAATACTTCAGCTGGGCTTGATATTCAGGAAATGAACCATCAGCAGCCTGGCGACTATACGCAGTTTTTCTCTCTTGGGGGCGATTGTATCACTGTTATTTTTGAGGTGAAAGTACGTGACAGTATTAATTTATTTGTCACAGTGACAGTTTCTTTATTAATATTTCGGCATGGAAACGTCCATCGCCGTCTAATAAGTATCGCCCAGAAGCGTGTCCCAGGGGGAAATCAACAGACAACGCGAAATTAATGAAATAATAAAAATAATAATAATCTATGCATCATTATGACTGAGCAAAATACGCGAATCCCGAACAATCCCTATGAGGTGAGTCACAAAATGGCTCAACGGTTTAGACGTGAAGCCTATGGACACAGAGTTTTTTTCTGATTCACAGACTGAGTGTTTCCATCAAAATATCCAATTTGAATTTTTTGACGATCACAATAATTTCTTCCTACTTGGTCGTGAGAAAGCACAAAATAGAAGACCTACACTCAATATTTCTATTTTCAAGAAGTCAATTATTTGTTTACTAAACTCTATTATATTGAAAATCCTATTACCGACAACTTAAACCAGATTCAGGAACATGAAGTCAAAAATCCTAAGACCGTCCCTGGCGCCACTTGAGCACTATTGCGCAATCTCATAAGTTGGTTATCTGCCGTAGGGGGACCACGTTATTCTGAACTAATTGGAGTTCTAGTGTTCATTATATTTCCATGGTAATGTTTCACAGCATTTACTTAAATTTAGCCACCTCGAGTAAAAAATCTTGACTGGCAACCCGCACTGGTTGGCAGATTTTTCCAAATAGTGACATAAGTAGAAAGGTTTTGTTGACGAGTTTTCCTAAAAATTTTATAAGAAAATAGCACGTTATTGGCCAGTGGAAAGTAGCCTGCAATTCCATGAAATTTGAAAGATTACATAACAATACAGAAGGGAAATGATTCAGCATTAAATTTGAATTGATGAGGCTAAAATTATGTACGTACGAGTTATATTGGAAATAAAAAAGGAATTGCATTTTGATAAGTTGCCCTGGCCATATTTGGTTAATCATAAGTCCTTTCAGGTATGCATCAAGGATCCTTATTGGGACCGTTATATATTTCATCAAATATATAATAATCAAATGAAAATGGATTATTAATAATTCAACCACTATACTGATATTAGGTTCCGGATGACCATCAGTTCAGGTTGAATGGAGAAGCAAATTTGCACCTTTCTGGTAGGCACATATATCGAAACCATGCCTTGTACACTTCCTGACAAATAAAAGTTGGTCACTTGATGCTTAGAATGGTTCATTTTTAGGCATTTGTATTGAGAAAAACAAGCATTCAGAGCCGAAAAGTGTCCTATTTTTATTTGTCGGGAAGTGTATACCTTGCCTTCCTCATTGACTGATACACGATCTTGACGCCTGTGGTGTCACTATGAGGATAAATAATATTATTTCTTCTTATAAGAATACAAGTGATCAACTATATTAATTTCTATAATTTTCAGGGAGAGTCGGACTTTTGGAGAAGAAAAATTCGTACATTCCATGGAATTCTAGACCTCAACAATGATGGTGTTATATCATTCGATGACTTCACAATACTATCCGAGAGATTTATAAATCTAGGACATTTACATTCTGAGCAGGTTAAGAAATTCCAGGAACTTCTCCGGGTAAGATTCCATTGTGACTACACTTCCTGCCTACCGAGTTAATTATTTTACACTCACCGACAAAAAATTTAGTATTTATAAATGTATTTTACCGTATCGATTGGAATTATTATACTATATTTGCAAATGGCCATAAATCCTCCATGTTCAGTGATATGATAGGAAGGAATGAGTTGGAACTTTTGATATTGAATAAGTTTGACTCAAGATGTGATGGTAGAACAATTCATGTTCTGCTATTTCGTTGTGATAGAGAGATTACATTAAATGAATTAAATTTAGGTAGTTAAAGACTATTGTCTCTTTTCGTTTTTTGAGACTTCATTGTTGGAGATCTCGTTTTTTGATGCTGTTTAGTCTTTAGGAATGTTTCAGTCAGGCGCTGGTACGAGGGTTACTATTTATGTATTGAGTATGAAGAACTAAAACAATAATTGGGGTGTAGAAACTTCTTTATTGTTTTTCAAAGTACTATCCTTTCAAATCTACACATTTTTGCATTCTATTAAACCAATTGACATAGAAGTTTTTCCACTCCGAAGTAGGTATCTCCAAAATATAGTTTTTGAATGCATAAACAGCGTCCGTCTTGTGGCGTCGAAAAGCGTTGACCACGTAATTTGTTCTTCACTTGAGGGAACAAATAGAAATCATTGGGTGCTAAATCAGGGGCTGTACGACGAATGACCAATCAATTCAACGTTTTGAGTGCTCAAATAGCGGGTTGTTTGAGCCGATGTGTGTGAGCTCGCATTGTCATGATAGAATTATCCTTCGTCGACGGTTTGTTTTCCTTATTTTATTGATGACTTCTGGCAAACAAATAGTAGTGTACCATTCAGAGTTTAGCGTTCTAAGTTGCTCTAAGTGCTAGGAATCGCACGTAAAATGGTAAAACCTCGTTAATCCTTAGCTCGCACAAGTTTCGACTTCTGAGGGCTGCCGTTCGTAAGGGGACGACAGCTGGTTAACGGAAAAAACAACCTTTGTTGGATTTGGTTCATTTTAAAAGACCCATACAGTCGACTGCTGTTTAGTTTCGGGATCATAACAATAAATCCAAGATTCGACACCTGTGTATATGTTATAAACTGCATTTGATGCACCGCGGTCATATTTTGTAATCATTTCCTTGCACCAATTTACACGAGTCTTTTTTTGATCGATTGTGACTGCCAAATGTTCATGCAATATCTTAAGTATACTTGTCATACTAATGCCCAGGGATGCCTCGATCTCGCGATATGTCACATGACGATCCTGCATTATCAGTTTGGACACAGCATCAATGTTTTCTCGCACAACAACCGATTTTGGACGTCCATCTTTACCTTCGTCCGCCAGCGAAGTACGGCTACGTTTGAATTCACTAAACCATCGATATACTGTGGCCTTGGATGGTGCTTCATCAGCAAAAATCGCAGTAAGTTGATCGGCACACTGCTGTTGAGATAATCCACGTCGAAAATCGTAAAAAATCATGGCACGAAAATGTTCACGAATTAGCTTCATTTTTTGGCCGAGATAAAATATTTTCAAATGTCTATTAACAATACAAATAGCGTATGTATGACAAAAAGTTCTGATTACGTATACTCGGTATACTGTAAAAAATGTCAAACTTTGCGATAGCGCAGTTGGATCGCGCCTATCAACACCAGTGTTGCCAATTCTCAATAAATGAATAGCAACCCTCGTTTCATTCATTTACCCATTGTACAGATGGAGACCTCAGTGTTCCTGACTAAAGTTTACCATACTTACCTGCGTCCAAAGGAAAATAGATATCGAAGACTTATTGCAATATGCTCGGACAGTAAAGCAGCAATACTGGCACTTGGATCTAATAAGATTACATCCAAGCTGGTGTGTAGAAATATCTCGGAAAACTGGCAAAAATGGAGAGAAGTCACTCAAATGAGTCCTCGGAAACAAGGATCCAAACAGACTAGCCAAAGAGGGATTAGGGAAACTAATAATTGGGCTAGAACCCATCTTGGGAATCCTCAATAACCTGGGTGTTGCTGCTACGCATGAGACAATCGAGCTCCTTATAACTGGGCCTTCGAATAAATTCAAAAGGGAAATCATTTCTCTTTGTAGATGAGATCTCACAAGCTAATGACAGGGCTCTTAACGACATCTATATCCTCAATGAGATCGTAGGTGATGCCCTCTATGGATGGTTCCTGGAATATGACAAGACCTCGTCGCGCTTCCTCACAGAATGTCCTGCACTTGTGCATCAGATGAAGACCGCCTTTGGGAATAGTCAGTTGAATCCAGAGGACGTTAAAAAGATGCAGCGAAAAAAGCTGTTGAATTACGCCAGGGAAGTTGGCACAGCTAGCTGAACCTAAACCTGTGGATGCACAAACAGCCAAAACTGGGAGGTTGTTACGTATTTATTTTCTTTTATTTATTAATCACTTGGTTGTATGTGGGGTGCGTAAGATATCAATATGGTCAAAGTTACAGCTAGCCTTTAGACAGCGAAGGGGTGTGAGTTTGATAAATTAAAAGTAAGGTAATTTTCCAGGGGCACCAACAGATTCAAAATTAACCCTACACCTCAGTGTAATGCCAAGCAGATCTAAACCTATTTATAATTGAGAAGATAGTAGTCCATACTCGAAGTGGAAGACCAAGTTTTTTTGGAAAAGAACACAAAGTCGTCTCTACAAAATTTAATAATAAAACAGGATAGAAATTCTATCTTATAAAAGATATGTTTCGAACATATATATGTTCATCATCAGTTTGGAACAAAAAGAAGGAAGCTGAAATATATAGTTTACTTACAATGTGCGGAGAGAAAAATAGTAAAAACTATAAAAATATATATAATTATCCACCATACAATATTACCCCAATAAAACTCAAAATTTTGTTTATGATATCGACCTTTTTGCACACGCGGGTTTGGGCAATGTGCAAAAAATTGACTTATATTAATGGAGGGGGTCGTGCACGACAAAGAAAACTGGACTAGGTGCGTTTGGGAAAAGGAAAAAACCCTTCCATTCCTCTGCACAACGGGAAGGAGGGCGAAAATTATTCTATAGTTAGAAATTTATGAAGCGAAGTTGAAAGACATGATATTGGTACGGTGAAGAGATTTGTATGAAACAAAATGTTTCTTAATAGTAAAAGAACGTTCTAGATGCCGCTGTGTGGCACTTAGTCTTGATTTCAGGGCACGATATATTAAGGTGCGGCGACCTGTCCCACTTCTTCAACGAGAGGAATGAAACTAAGGAATGCTTCTTATGGTTTTGTTATTCCAAACTACGACTGTAGGTAGAGACCGATGTTCATAACAATAGTGGTTTTTGGGTGAAGCAAAAAAACGTTTAAAATTAAATTATTGTTAAATTCTCCGTATTATAAGAGATATGGTAGCCTTGTTGAGATATTAGGAAATACCCCTTGGCGGAAGAGCATTAATCTAATAATGAAAAAAATTAAGTTTACAGAATCCAGTCTTTCACTTTAACCTATACAGTAGGTATATTCGTCGGCAAATATCCAACAGAAAATAACTGCTACACCCTACGACCGTTGAATTATACCTCTTAGCATCTTGGCAAATTTTTCTACAGAAACTACTTTGCAGTTCTCCTTTAAATACCACAGCTGAAATAATTTTTTGATGTAAATGGGGCACAAATTAATTAATTTTTGCCGACGAATTCACCCATTGTATAGGTGGATAGGTCTTCCGCCAAATAGTATCAATAATTTCTCATGAAAAGTAACTGTGGAATAACTGAGAAAAAAAATCAAGATCTCAAATGGAAATTGATCAGGTAAAAGTTTTTCAATGAAATAACAAGCAGGTAAACAACTCAATTATTTGTTTTCGAACTAAATAAAAAAAAGGAACATTTTTATAGGGTGAAGTAAATTGTAAATATTAATATTTCCATAAAAAAGGGATCATAAAAATCGACTCTTGCTTTCAGAAAACATAAATATGCATAAATTGCAATTTTTTCCCAGTTGGTTGGTTGATAGTTCCTTCTCATATTTAATTTCACGACCGTCTATCTTGAAAATAATTCCATTTTAAGAAATAATCATTACACTTTACGTAGATAACAATTATATAATAAATAATGGCGGAATAAGACCCAAAACAAGCATTAGCTAGCTGACAGCTCCATTCCACCATCAAATGGCGGATTTTTTCGTATTCTACATTCGATGTACATCCGTAGACGTATACAGTCATTTGAGTTTCCAATTAATAAAATTTTGTTCATCCAATGGGGACGTACAAAAACGTAATCTACGCGCAGATCAAGTCAAGTATTTTACATTCAGTGTACATCTGTGAACATAAAATTAAAGACGTTTCGAATTGAACAGGTGCTGTTCGTCCGGTGTATGTACAATAGTAAACGTACATACGTGGTCAAGTGTTCTACATTCGGTGTACATCCGTAAAAGTACAATAATGGAAGTTTCGAATTGATTCAATTATGTCCATCCAATGAACGTTACAAAAACGCAACATATCGAACGTACAGATCCTTATTCAACATTCGATGTTCACAAATATGTAAAGTTTATAGACGTATCAATAAGTTGGTCAAGTACTGTTCGTCCAAGGGACTAGGGAATGTAATCCCGGGATCCCGGGATCTCGGAATAAAAAATTCTCGGGATTGTGTGAAGTCAATCCCGGGATTTTCGGGATCAAAAAAAGACTATTTTTCAAAGGTGAGAACACCATTCAGTGGAGCTGCAGAAGAATCCTTAATCAGGAGAATAAAAGAACGTCGATCAATCACATCTGGTGTCTTTTCGTATTTAAATAATCATAATATTCCTGATGAGACATCTTTGAACTACCTGAAAAGGCAACTATTAGACAATTCATCGTCGAATTCCTTAGGCAGTTCAAAAAACAAAATGTCGAAAATGAAACCGAGGATCGAGATGACAACATACCTCTATCAGAATTGAAGAATAATGAGGTTTCTAACTCATTGAAACAAAGATTAGAGGAGGAATTGGAGAAGAACAACCAGCTGTGAAATGAAAAAGATGGTCCCGGCGGCATCGGTTCAGTCAATATGATTGAAAAAGAAATGGTTCTTTATGAGAATGGAGGAAAGGGGAAAAATCTTTCGACAACATTCAATCTCCTATCAAAAATTCGACCAACTAGTGTCGAATCAGAAAGAGCATTTTCTGCTGCTGGCACATTGTGCACTAAAGTAAGGAGCAGATTGAGTGATGATTTTCTGGATACGCTTCTATTCCTGAGGATTTACTTCCAGAACCAGGACTAAATATAAATTTCACCAAGAGAATTTCTAGATTCTTTGTTTACACTTCTTTTTTAGCAAACCAGAAATTTCCATTTCATTTTATTAAGTTTCAGGTTTTATTTTTCATTTACATACGGATTGTTATTCAATTTTATTCATATTTTGATTAAAACCAAATTTTTCATATGAAGTTTCAACAGTTTTTCCAGTGAAGAATGGATCCCGGAATCAATCCCGGGATCGAAAAATGTTGATCCCGAAATCCCGATCCGGGATTACATTCCCTACAAGGGACGTATATACAGTGCAGCTTTTTAGTCCCCACCTCCTCTCCTGTTAATTTTTGAACGGTCTGACGTACAAACATGGAACAAAAACCATTTTGAATGGTATCGCTGATGCTACTCTTTGAAATAAAAGACATTGTGATTGCCCGATGAATGATCAAATGGCATGTGGGGTCAAATTTCCACCTCTTTGTCTATCCAAATCATCACGTTGATGTGTCCCCAGCGCCATCTGTCGAGTATCGTAAGTACCACCCGAAACATTTTTTGTCCCATCAAACCGTTCAATTTAGTAGTAGTAGTAGTAGTAGTAGGTTCCGTTCAGATCCTTCAAGTGCATATGCGGTAAAAAAATACTAACGAAATCCAAAAATTACTAAGATGATTGATAAGAGAATAGAATTCAATTTCAACGATGTGTCACTAGACCCCCCTGCCATTTGAAAATTTTAAATGATGTGCCCCTCCTTCACCCCCTCTATCAAGCAATCACAATGCCTTTCATTTCAAAAAGTAGTGTCGGTGATACCATTCAAAATATGTTTATACGAGGAACAAAAGTTAACAGGGAACTATAGAAAGCCGCACTGTATACGCATGATAAGTAACATTCGGATTATTGGTCCATTATTGCAAGTTCAATGTACATCCAAAATCGTTCTCTTATTGATGTTTCATGTTGGTCCAATCTTTTACGTCCATTGATCATCCATAAGACGAACGTACAATACGAAATGTACAAAGCACATCCAGAATAGAACATCCGATGGACATCTATTTGGATTAATCTTGTACCCAAAATGGACGTCCATTGGACGCTGAGTGCACTATTATGGTCAGTTTGAGTTGGTTACTGTTCTTAGAAGAAATCACACAGGAAATAGCTCCTCCTCCTCCACCTCCACCTTCCACTCCATAAATTACGACCGGTAATGAATATTTTTTCATAAGGACGCACCCGAACCACATTTCGTGATGAAATAGCCAATTCATACTAAGTGACACAAAATAAAATGAAGAAAGAAATTCATAAATGGCGATGAGAAAGCTCCGATGCTTTCAAGGAAAATATAAAACAGAGTAATATCAGGAAATCAAATTTAAACAAAGATAATAACTACGAATTAACGCAATCCCTAAAAAAACTACTAACACAAAGAGATTTTTTAATCTGAGCATAATAAGACCCCCTATTTTATTCTCTTTGAGAATTTCGAGATCTTCATGCGTTTTGGATATCTTGACAGATGTGTAGGTAAAAATTATGAACTGTAGAAGATACCGTTTTATCCGACTTCGATGATGAAAGATGATTTTATTTTAATACAATTTACTATTTTCAGGACCTTTGGGAAAAACAGTTTGGAGAAATTACACCTTATAATCTAGTAACGGTAGAAAGATATTTAGAAAATATGCACCATGTTTTGAATGACAAGAGATTGGTGAGGCGAGCCCACACCTTTTTGCCATATTTATTCAAGGTATGTATATAACGGATATTATCCTCATTGCCAATGTAGATTTGAGAAAATTTGAAATCGACCTTCCGGATCTAGTGATAGTTATGGTACTCCTCTCCCAGAATTGCCGTTTAGGGTCACCCATTTCGGATAAGAATACCCCTTGTGCCACTTAGTAATTCCTAGGACCTCTGCTACCTCGACCTATACAATAACAGTTTTATATCCTTGATATGACTGTTTCGTGTAACCTGAGACTTCTCGACCTAGCAAGGTTCATTTGTGAATTTGTACATATGCAGAGGTGGAACGAATGTAGTATGTTGAGCAGGAGCTTTGTCACACCAATATTTCCCGACTGAACTGAAGCAATTCTTGAAAAACTCTGTACGGTGTTTTGGTATAGAGAAATTAATATTTCTTGTGTTCCTGCTATTAATGTCATTGTGACTAGTTATTGAGGACTATTTTTTAAAAACATCAGACACTGCTACTCATGTGGAGGAATCGTCTTTCATCCATTTTCAATAAAAAATGAACCCCGAAGATGAGGAGTAATATGATCATGCCATTTCAGGTTGAATACATATCTTATGACACAATTTTGTATTTTCTGTATGCGATACTTGTTGAATATTGTTAAAAATGGACCGTAAACACAGTCCAAGTAGTTTGGTATCGATAAGACAAAAGATTCTGCCAGTAATAACTTGGTATCGTTGGGAAGAATATTTTTATACTCTCGAAGGTTTTTGAGATCAAAATATGAATTTTTACAAATTAGATTGATGTGTTTATTGAAGTTAAGGCTACTGTCATCATCTGTGATGGTTTCAGGTGCATTGAATAACATAGCTTGAGTTTTTTCTGCATTAATCATTAGGGAGCTATCACTTGTCTACTTATTTATATTTTTCAAATCAGCGTTTATTAACCTACCAGCACTTTCATGGTTGTCTGGTGGGAAGGACATATATACACTCATGTCATTAGCGTACATGTGTAGTTTGCAATTTTCTATTATTTTAGTAATATCAGCCATAAAAATCGAAAACAGCAAGGGACCTAGTATTGATCCTCACAAGTAGCACAAAGTCATAAAATTCACCTAATGACTTCTTAAACCGTTTTAAAAACCACGTATTTGCGTTGTTTTACAACTAAAGAGCTTTTGTACGTTTTATAACATTTAGGGGTCGTTATGGTGTCGAAGCGTGGATATTTCTCGCATACAATCAATAATTCTCTAGAAAATGTTGTTATGTGGTTTGCATGTGATTTAATTCTCCGTGTCGTTGAGTAGTTTTGAAAAGAAGTCGTATTGTGGTTATTATGACTATGAATCTATGTGGTTCTAATGGATAGATTTTTAAAACGTTTCAACGACTACATATCGAACTTATGTAAAGTAGTTTTATCAAAAGAAGAACTCATTCGTATCGACTACAATATGTAGGTATCTACAATTCGTTTTTGGTGGTTATGTACCTATTCATGGTAAAAATCATAGTTCCATCATCTCAATAAACATCATCTCAAAAAAAATGCCAAAGCAAAAATGTAATCTGCGTTATAAGCGAACCGGCGTATATAGAACATTTTTAAAAATATGTACAGAGGGAGGAGCAGGTATCTACTTAAAAAATCAACACCAGCAGTTATAAACCATCCACTTCTTGAGAGACTGCAAACAAACAAGAAAATAAAGTTCTTCAAGCAGACTTAAGTAAGATAATGTACCAGGAACAAGTTTCCAAACAACAACAACCAAGATTGCAAAATAATTCACAAATATCATAAATCCGTGATCAACATAACCCCTTTCCAGTGAAATGGTTGATGCACGCTGTCGTTCCGAAGGTGGTACGACTAGAGTACAACCTTGTGAACATGAAACTAACGTCTGCAAATGTGGTCGCAATGAGTATGTTACGACTCCTCCATGTAAGTTATTGCGATGTCTTCAAGACACTCGTAAATTATTCTGTGGTAGTATATACCGGAGTAATTATAACTTTTCGATACTAAGAGGATGGCATCCATGTTATTTGTTCGACTGATGTTAGAATTATGGCAGCCATATTGGAACAAACATTTTTTAAACCAAAAATATGGGTATGTATTGTATTAAAAAAAACAGTGAATATGGACTAAATAAGTATGAATTAAATGATTGTCACCATATTTCAACGATTTGTGAAAAAAAATTATGAAATATATTTTTCCAGACATGAAAAATAATTTTAAAAAATATTTATTTCTCTTTATCTTCGAGGCGCGTGCATTTTGAGTGAGTAGAATTCAATTTTGTTCATTAAAATGGTGTTGCCTATATAATTACAGAATACCTAGTCATTAATCACATTTTTTTTTTGATTACTAGGTATTATTTCTGTCATGTTGTGGCTATGAAAATGTAAAAGAGATTGAAATATACAGTGCGTTCATAAAGTGTGGAAACGCTCTATTATCTTACGAGTTGATTATTTTCGGAGGAAAAGCTCGGACAGGTCGATTTTGTATTTTAGTTTTCCACCTTTTTTAGAAAAAAATAATTTGTTTCCCGACCACCTTCTAAGATATGACGTCATCGATATTTTTTTTAAATTGAAAGGGTATATTTTTATGTCAAAAATTGAATGCCCATATTTTTCTGAATTCAATCATATGTCATATCTTACACTTCGAATCACAGTATACTGAGTATAAAGAAAACCAGTGTGACATATGCAATGGTAACTAAGAACTTATTGTCTGATTGCTAAGGGCTTTCATATGTTTGCTTAGCCTACTATTCAAGTGTAGCAATATACTCGTACTAACTACTGAGTAGTTCTTAGGTTTACGATGCAAAATGAATAATGAAATGAATGTTGAGAAATATGAAAACTGGTTTCCTTTATACTCGGAATACTGTAATTCGAAGTGTAAGATATGACGTAGGTGGTATGGTTGAACTCAGAAAAATATGGACATTCAATTTTTGACATAAAAATATAGCCTTTCAATAAAAATAAATATCGATGACGTCATATCTTGAAAGGTGGTAGGGGAAAAAATTATTTTTTTCTAAAAAAAGGTGGAAAACTAAAATACAAAATCGACCTGTCCGAGCTTTTCCTCCGAAAATAATCAACTCGTAAGATAATAGAGCGTTTCCACACTTTATGAACGCACTGTGTATTATAATAGTATTATATTATATGTTTTAATGTGACCTTCGTTTATAATGATATTATGACAGCACTAGGACCACTTAAAGACGTAATAATAATATCCATTCTTACCCTTCTGCGACTGGCTTATGTAAGTCTACATTTGCGAGTCATTGCGACTGCTTTATAACGTCGATGTGACGTCCTAAAAGTGCGCCTTTTTGTCGTATTGGCATACGTTTCGACGTTTGAGCATATTACAAAACATAAGTCACGGACTTTTGAGAAAGGTCTTCTAGACGTCTGTACATCCCATGTATGACCTCTGTGTGCTACTTCGGGCTTGGGGTGAGTGTTTATTGAAGACTTCCAATATTTTATTGTTGAAAAAGTCTAACTTCATATCATCCATATGGTACATTTCAGTAAAATCAATATTTGAAAAATCCTTGTCAAACTATTGGTAGTGAATATTTCTCAAGGTCCTGACATACCTATGGTTGGTTTTGAATTTTAAATAAGAGAAGTCAACTGCAACATATACCGCCTCATGATCAGTATTTACTGGGTGGCAGTTTCTTAGTATCACTATCACGAATACATTCTAGATCACTAGTAAAGATGAGGTCTATAGTGGAAGCACTTCCAGAGGTTATTCTTGTTGAGGTCTTTATGAGTTGGCTGAGACCAAAGCTCTCAGAGATATTTTGCAGGAACATGACATCTAGGGAGTGGTTTTCGATGTTAATGTTGAGGTCACCAAAAAGGAAGAACCTCTCATTAACTATAGAAACTTCTGCTAGAATATCATATAGACATTCGAGCCTGGAGAAATGTACATTAGGAGGCTTATAAATAATTCCAATTGAGAACACGATTTTTCATGTTTGATTGTTATCTACAGTTGGTCGATTTCATATGGACGTGCCAAGTGATCGAACTGAATGCCTGCTACCCCTCCTCCTCGGGTAGTCCTATCAGACCTTAACAGAGTGAATACTTCAATGTTATAAGAGGAGTTATCATTTTCTGGGCTCAACGAAGTTTCCGATAGGCATATAATTTGGACATTACTTTCTTCAATGAAAGATCGAAAATCACTGAATTTATCACATATTGATCTTGGGTTGATATGTGCCATTATTAGAAATGGCGATGATTTATAGCTATTTGGTTCACTCACTTCTGGGGTCCTTCCATTCATACTCGAATAAAAGATAAGTAATTACCTTGAAAGTAGAGTTTACAGGTAAAACATATTAAACATCTGCAAGAGAGTCTGTCACATGTAATCCAATAATTGTTGGGGGCGTTTCTTGTTTTCTATTAGATTATAAAATAATTTCATGTGGAATATTGTGTATTTGTTGATTAAGTATCGACGAATGGCCTTCCGGCGTATATTACAATTAAACATTCCACACTTTTTAGAAGTGCTCTGCTCAAGGGAAATAGATTTGTTTACTATATGGAGCACTTTGAATAGAAACTTCGAAATTTTTTTATAAAAAATTTGCTTCTATTTATAATTGTCTTCAAAGAAGCGTTTAGTGTGTGACTTTTAGCAGTAGTTTCAATACTATTTATTAAAATTTTGGAAATTTTCAGGCTGTTGATAAAGACAAGTCAGGAGAAATTACGGTGGAGGAATTCAAATTATTCTTCGATGTCCTAGGCCTGAAGGAACCAGATGCCATCTTAGCTTTTCGCGCAATTGATTCTAATGGAGATGGAAAAATAACGAAAAAAGAATTTGTCAAACACGGAAGAGACTTTTTCTTAACAGAAGATGAGGACAGGATAAGCAAGTACTTCTGGGGACCTTTAGTAGATCATTAACAATTTGATCTAATGTACTTTATACCAGTTATAATGGTAAATCTAGAACTCAAATGGTATCTTTCCTGACACTATAGGTAGAGTACTATTATGAGCTGATGTAAATATGTTCAAATATAATAGGAACTTCATAAAATATAATTATGGCGATTTCACGATAATTGTATCGTTATTGCTGACTGCTGATGAAACAAGTAATGTTTCAATTGCATTTTTCATATTCATATGCATTTCGTTAGATGATTTTTGATTGAATAGTTTTTTATACGTATACTTATAACTTTACCTATCATATTTTACATTGAATTACAATTTCAAATTTATGAATGTATCTAATATTTCTAAATAAAAACCACTGTAAAACATTTTTTCCTTTGAGTCTTGAATAACTGAACAACTATGTTCCGTAAAAAAATTAGTTTTATGTAATATATTGCATAAATAATAATTTTCATGGGTGAATGTTTTATCATTATCCAAGTTTTGAATTTTGATCCTACGATGCAACAGAAACGTCCGTTGACAATAGCAAACCAACAAAAATAAAAAAACAGGATCTAACCATAGTTTTTGCAGACCGATGTTTTATCTTTTGTTACTCCCTTCCACCCGCAGGGTTTAATGTCAGAAGTTTTTCTTAGCGAACTTAGCGACAAAGCTTTTCAGTATACGACATAAAACTGCGTTTTTGACATATATAACTCGAGTTCATGCAACTTACGGTTTTACCGGAAGTGACTTAAACTTTCGATTTGTGAATGGGACACCCAGTATATTTTCATCTCTTTTGTCTCCACATGACATTCTGAATACAACAATGTATCATTTGTCACTTTTGGTAACAATATCTTTTTTCAATTTTAAATTATATTTTTTAATCTAGAGTGCTATGGATACGACACTAAGGTGAACACAAATTTATTGTCTTCGCGACATGTTTCGATACATAGTATATTTCTCAAGTGAATGTAATAATAAGTGGAAATTTAATCGTGTTTATCTTAGTGTCATATACTATGAATTTCCATCAATTAACGGCCCACGTCGATCCAAAAAACGCTATGGATACTTTCAAATCACTAATAAAGTCCTAAAATTTTGGGAGAAATACAACTTCACTGTTTTCGGTCTAAATTTTTGTGCTATGTAAAATTAAATTTTGAAATTGAAAGTACTAATTTTTGTCAAATGGCAACCTGGTGGCTCGTCGTGTTAGGAAAAGATACCATTTTATTACGATTAATTTGATACCACACATTTATAGGTTTTGAAAAAATTCCCGTTGAAAAACTCAAAAAACTACGGTAGACGTTTCGTAAAATAATTTTGGTATTAAAATAAGAGTTATATGCATCGAGTAACCTTAGACAAACACAACTGATGAAACAAAATCATTAAGGAGATCGACTTCTTATTTTACTACGCTTTTGCAGAAGTGAATTAGGTACTGATATTCATTGTGTAATTATTTGAAGAACATGTTAATGATAATATATGAGAAACGATCCCGCATATTTCCTACGTAAATTTGCTTCTGGCTAATTTTGCTCAAATTTTGATATCTTGTAGATCCTGGCATCCTCATTACATATTCCAATTTAAAGATCGATCGCATGACCAATTTTCGAGCTACAGGGTGTCAAAAATTCGATTTTTGCTAATTTGGGTACTATCGATTTGATTTTTGTGCTCTAATTCGAAATTGAACTTTCTTACAAATGAAATCACATTTTAGTTGTATCTCATGAGTTCCTCTATTCGAATAAAATATTATATCTTACAAAGGGTGCTGCATTAAAAACTAGAAAACAATCTGCTAGAATTTGACAATTTTTTTGAAAAAGTATGATTTACTGCAAATCCAAAGTGGTCAAAGGGATTAAATGTGTTAAATGTTCGCAGTTAGCACATCCTAGTTGTGCAAAGAGGTTAAAAAATATCAAATTCTGTGAGGAAGGAATGAACTGTTGTGACCCTATAGTTCCTATATAACCTCCATGAAGAAGTGCTAGAAGACTTAACAGACTTGGGCGAAAATCCATTAGAAAAAGAAATTGCGTATTAACAAACAATAATAAAACACAAAATTTTTCGTGAATTCTTGAATTATCTGAGAAAGTGCAGCTTCTTCAACAACAAAAAAATGATGGATCAGCTTTTTCAATTAGGTTAACAAAAAACACATATTTACAAAGTTACGGCTCTGATAACCTTGAAGAGAAGTTGAAGCCAAAAACGGGAGTGGCTATACAACCATCAATACCGTCAACGTCTGGCGAACGTGGACAGGCACATATCAAGAGCGCGAATATGATAAACCATCCTTCAACTGGTAAATAAGAACAGCCACGTACCTCAAATACGATCACTCCACAGCAAGTCAGCACAGCTTTATTACAGGCTGAATCTTTGAATACAATGAAAATAATACAAAATTTAGGTGCGGACACCAATAATACTGACAATGAAAATGACGCTGGCTGGAAAATAGCCCAGAGAAGATATAAGAAAAGAGGCAAATTTATTGTAGGTGACAATACCCCAGATGAAACCATCCGAGACTGGTATCGTTTCATGTAACTAGGTTGAAACCCAATACGAAACCAGAAGAACTTAAGATTTTTTAGAAAAAAATATTACTAATGTAATTTGTGAGCCACACTTGTCAAAACATCCTGAAATATACTGCTCACTGAAAGTTACATTTAATAGAAACCATTTGAAAGCAGCATGAAATTGAAAGTATGGCCCAATGGAGCACTCGTCTCGTTTTTTGGGAAAATGAGGATGCCCTCAACGGAGATGGATCCTCAAACTTCAGAAAGGATTTTTCAAAAATAAATGAATACTTTTTATCAGGTGAAAGAGATGTCATGTCATCTTCAGTTAAGGAATGAGATATATATATATATATATATATATATATATATATATATATATATGCTGAATACTTGTTTCAAGGAGCAATAAATGTTCCAGTGACTGTAAAACAGTCGAAAACAATCCTTTAGGAACTCACTATACCTTTGTATAGATTGTATGGCATATGTCCGACAGAAAACAACTACTTCTCTGGCTAATACCTCGACAGATATTGAATTATATCTGTCAGACATATGTGCAAAGATCCTTACTTTGAAGGAACAACTTTGCAAGAGCTCTCAGAGACAGACAGCAGGACACCGCCTGATCCAAACAAGGAACCAACTGCAGACCGGTTTCGGGATGAAGTCCCTCATCAGTGCAGTCCAGGTTATCACGGTTGTATACACGCGGGGGCCCGGTGCTCGTCATCGTTCGCCGGGATGAACACTGCAATCGCTTACAGGATCCACCACGGCAACAGATTAGAGAGCGCTCCAGAAGGACATTTCGGATGCGAAATGGTATATGCTGAATACTTGTTTCAAGGAGCAATAAATGTTCCAGTGACTGTAAAACAGTCGAAAACAATCCTTTAGGAACTCACTATACCTTTGTATAGATTGTATGGCATATGTCCGACAGAAAACAACTACTTCTCTGGCTAATACCTCAACAGATATTGAATTATATCTGTCAGACATATGTGCAAAGATCCTTACTTTGAAGGAACAACTTTGCAAGAGCTCTCAGAGACAGACAGCAGGACACCGCCTGATCCAAACACGGAACCAACTGCAGACCGGTTTCGGGATGAAATCCCTCATCAGTGCAGTCCAGGTTATCACGGTTGTATACACGCGGGGGCCCGGTGCCCGTCATCGTTCGCCGGGATGAACACTGCAATCGCTTACAGGATCCACCACGGCAACAGATTAGAGAGCGCTCCAGAAGGACATTTTGGATGCGAAATGGTATATGCTGAATACTTGTTTCAAGGAGCAATAAATGTTCCAGTGACTGTAAAACAGTCGAAAACAATCCTTTAGGAACTCACTATACCTTTGTATAGATTGTATGGCATATGTCCGACAGAAAACAACTACTTCTCTGGCTAATACCTCGACAGATATTGAATTATATCTGTCAGACATATGTGCAAAGATCCTTACTTTGAAGGAACAACTTTGCAAGAGCTCTCAGAGACAGACAGCAGGACACCGCCTGATCCAAACAAGGAACCAACTGCAGACCGGTTTCGGGATGAAGTCCCTCATCAGTGCAGTCCAGGTTATCACGGTTGTATACACGCGGGGGCCCGGTGCCCGTCATCGTTCGCCGGGATGAACACTGCAATCGCTTACAGGATCCACCACGATTGCAGTGTTCATCCCGGCGAACGATGACGGGCACCGGGCCCCCGCGTGTATACAACCGTGATAACCTGGACTGCACTGATGAGGGACTTCATCCCGAAACCGGTCTGCAGTTGGTTCCTTGTTTGGATCAGGCGGTGTCCTGCTGTCTGTCTCTGAGAGCTCTTGCAAAGTTGTTCCTTCAAAGTAAGGATCTTTGCACATATGTCTGACAGATATAATTCAATATCTGTCGAGGTATTAGCCAGAGAAGTAGTTGTTTTCTGTCGGACATATGCCATACAATCTATACAAAGGTATAGTGAGTTCCTAAAGGATTGTTTTCGACTGTTTTACAGTCACTGGAACATTTATTGCTCCTTGAAACAAGTATTCAGCATATACCATTTCGCATCCGAAATGTCCTTCTGGAGCGCTCTCTAATCTGTTGCCGTGATGGATCCTGTAAGCGATTGCAGTGTTCATCCCGGCGAACGATGACGGGCACCGGGCCCCCGCGTGTATACAACCGTGATAACCTGGACTGCACTGATGAGGGACTTCATCCCGAAACCGGTCTGCAGTTGGTTCCTTGTTTGGATCAGGCGGTGTCCTGCTGTCTGTCTCTGAGAGCTCTTGCAAAGTTGTTCCTTCAAAGTAAGGATCTTTGCACATATGTCTGACAGATATAATTCAATATCTGTCGAGGTATTAGCCAGAGAAGTAGTTGTTTTCTGTCGGACATATGCCATACAATCTATACAAAGGTATAGTGAGTTCCTAAAGGATTGTTTTCGACTGTTTTACAGTCACTGGAACATATATATATATATATATATATATATATATATATATATATATATATATATATGATATGAACTTTAGGAAAAACCACAAAAATGTGAAAGAGAATAATGAAAGTGCATAAATAATACCTGCTTTGATGTTTTATTTTACAAGAAATTTGGTATTTCAGTATTATAAATCATGTCACTTCGATATAAATTAGCATCAAAAAGGAGTCAGTTTTGGTTCGTTCTTTGTTCGACAAGAAATCATCACCTATTTCTAAGTAACCTGCATGAAAAGAATAACCAAATTAGAACAAGTCATTCAAATTAATATCAGGATCTTGAAAACGAAACTGAATTTAAAATAATAATTTGATTAAAAGAAAACTTAAAAAAAAACACACTGAACAGTAATGTCAAAATAGATATGATGGATACAGGTAGCAAAGGCAGATAGTATGGCTCAGTAGTGTTGGAGAGCAATTGTGGACAGAAAGGTATCTAAAAAAAATAGAAAATAAGAAAATAATTATAGGTTAAGTAAATAGTAGAATTAGTTATTAAAATTTGAGTTTACCTAAAACAATCAAATCCTCAGTGAAATAAAAGGGTGGTATGATTAAAAAGAGTATTTGCTTTTACTTCAAGTAAGAGCTTTTACTTCCTAGTATATTGTGAAGTATAATGTTTTACATAAAGTAAATGCTTTGATGGGAAGTGTTGGTAAAACTTGCGAATGTGGACATGTGCCCGATTTTCATGAAATTTGCACAGATTGTGTAAAACATGATGAAATTACTGTACCAATTGAAATTTTTCCGCGGAAATATCTGTAAAATCCTTTTTTGGGCAAAAATCCTTCAAAGTTGTCACTTCACTAATGCTCCCCAATACAACACAATTAATCGAGTGTTTCACGTGATTTCCAATCCAAACAACTTGTCATTACCTACAAACATTAATTCTTATAGTAATGAAGGCATTTATTGACTGAATGAAGCTCAAGAAATCACAAACGAGTTTAAATTATAAACTAGATATTCAAACACTAATATTTGACATTTTGACAAATAACAAAAAACAACTGCAGAAAAAATGACGAAGTTAGGTTAGGTGATTTTCCCTTCTTTTACGTTAAAATATCAAATGAGTGTGCAGTCGTCGTTGCCCAATAGGGGCGAGCGAAGCGAGCATAATGACCGCGAGCGCAGCGAGAAACTATCTCAATTTACTGTTTCAATGTTAATGAGTAAAGGGATCGAAAGCAATGTCTGTAACAAAAGTGCCAAAGTTAGGTCAGGTTGTTCTCTCTTCTTTTACATTAAAAGATAAGATCTGTCTTATCAGTAAGATCGGGATGTAAAAGGGGGAGATCGGAGCGAGCATAATGACGGTGAGCACTGTGACGTTTTAAGCGCCAAAAAGTAATGAGATCGTGAGAAACTTCTGTAGCAGAACTCTCCAACACTACCTCCTTTCACTTCAAAAGATTGGATCTGTCTGCAGAGTCGCAAGAAATTCCGAAGTTGAGCTCGGTAAATATGACGTAAGCGGGTTCATTCCTTCTGAAAAATGCCATTCCAATGAAAATAACAACCGATGTTTACGCATACGTTCTCCAGCCAACCTCTCAAGATCCCTCCTTCATTTCATCAACACAAAATACAGCCTCAAATTCAACAATTTTTTAGTTATTTTCAACATAATTTCAAAAAAAAAACCTTCAAACTGATCCCGGTTTGCAGGAATTAAAATAAAACTGGCAACGTCGCTTTGTTCTCTTTGCAGGGGTGCAATTACGAACACTCGATCCGTAGTAAGTTTGACATATGTCAGATTTTATCAATTATAAAAACGAATACAATTCAAAATATATTGCAACTTGAGTCGATATCAATGGTCTATATGATAGATATAATTCCATTCTATCTCTATTCGAAGACATTTCATAATTTCGACTTCGTTTCGAATCGGGAACAACCATCGTTCTAGCCTACGTATCGTGACAGCTCTCTTATCGAGTGTTCATAATCCCACCCCAGACTTCACCGTGTTTGACATTTGACAATTGAATTAATATCAATCTTATGGATTTCAATTTCAAATGAATCGAAACTTATAATGATAATTTAAAACCGTTCCCTGTATGAATCGTTTCTTGTATGGCTTGAAATTAGCATTTTATAGTTACTGGTATTTGTTGAAAGTGAATAGACAGCACAGAAGCAGACAGTTAGTTCAATTTAAACTGGTTATAATTTGTATAATTATGGGGTATGTACTGCCACACATTTTATCGAAAAAATCCAAAAAAACGTGCTTTCCGCAAAAAAAAACTATCTCATTATCAATTATTCGCTGTTTTAAGGCATCTGTGAAAATTTCGTTAAAATCGGCCAAATGTCCATATTCGAAATTTTTTCCGAAGTGTTGACTTAGGTTAGAAGTATAAACTACTAGTAAATACCAGTACGTGTTTAACATCATATTGGTTTGATTGTTGAGAGTTTAATTTCCGTTACATTTAATAAAGGTGCTCATCTCATCTCGATATGATTTCCTCAGAACTCTCTAGCTATCCATTAAACATTGTTTTTATTGAACCTGAAAGTACAGAGCTTAATAGTAGCAATCTAGCTAAAATAATTGACTTACCGAAATAATTTTCTATATTGTACCTCCCCATGCGTTCTACGTTCACATATTTCTTTGCTTTTCATACCATAATTTATAAAAAAAGCCATAACACCTTTTCAGTTGAAGATATGAAGTTAGTCTATGAGTAGCTTATTGAAAACTACAGCAAACACTCCCAAATGGAGGAAATACTTGACATCATTAGTAATTACTGCAGTATTAACTTCTATATATCGAAGTAAATAAAGTAAAGTATAGAGTAATTGCTACTAGTACTTACTTCAGTGTTACTTCAAGAATTATGTGGAGTAAATACTTTGATTTTTCGAAGTGAAAACTACAACATGGAGCATTAACTTGAAGGAAAAGCAAATACTCTTTTTAATCATACCACCCAGGTCTAGTGTGGTTTGAGAAGAAACGAGAGGCTGGTTGCTAGGATTTGGTTGTTGATGATAGAAGCGGAAGTTTGGAAGAGGATTTTTTGAAAGCTGAAAGAAAAATTAAATAAAATACAAATATTATAACAAAAATAGAGCAAGAAGAATAGTCAAAGCAGCAAATAATTAGCAGAAAGGAAAACCAATACCAAAATCAACAGAATAAACTACCCAGAAGGCACAATCAGAACTCGCCTTCATATTGAAAATTTCAAGAGGAAAGACCAAATTAGCGCAGAAAACAGCGGAGACAATCAAGGTACACCTTTTTGGACTTTCCTCTGTGATGTATAAACAGTAATCGAAGTTAAAATTTCATAAAAACAAACTTTCTGAAAATATAAACATAACCCAAATCAGATAGACAATCAATCAATCATAGAACATTGAAATTTCTCAGGACCATGGACCATTAAAGTAAATCGTACTAAATGACAGTAAATTTTAGTAGTAGATTAAAGAGTTCATGAGAACAATATCTAGAATAGGATAGTTTTTGGTTAGGATAGGTAGTTTTAGATAATTGAGCAAATATTTCTTGTTTTGATATCAACCAGTTCAATAAAATAAAAATTCATTTATTTGACATTTATTCCAAATTCATAATTTTACACATCAAGAATACCAACTGTCTTCAATAATAAATATCACATATTGGCCAGCCTGCAAGTGTACCAAATGCCAGTGTCATTTATTTTGACATTCAGTGTGTACAATTTACATTTTATTGAAATCATACCAACTGCAAGCTCAGAAGAAAAAGCCCAAACTGAACCCTCCTTGAGATAAAAGAGGATCATCTCTACAGTGGCGCACCGACTGAGCATCAAACTGAAAGGTAATAAGGTACAATTTATTGTTCTCAATCACAATTTCATTAAATCACTTAAATTATACATATATGTATATATATATATATATATATATTTATATAGCGCCAACTATCAAACTGAGGACACACCGTAAAATCAACGTTGCGAGGACCACTGGAAGGAAAGGTGCTAGACACTCGTCATACCCTTTTCTGTTCTTGTTCAGAGTGGGGGGCACCAAGATTCTCTAATATACGCTTGAATTACTGAACAGTTCAAATTTGATTTTTACGAGTATATCGGAACCAAGTGAGGACCATACTTCCGTGATATCATTGAGAGGTCCGTTTATTTGTCAGCAGAATCCTACCAAACTGAGGTCCGTATAACCTAATTATTAGTATGAGGTGTATAAAGTGAGGACCACTGAACGTTGCCAAGTTTCACAAATTTCTCTTCACATACGATCGGCACTTTTACGGTACATGTGACAGTACAGACAAGCCAAATTTATAATTATTGATAGAAATGGATTAGGCAATCCAGACTTCTGCATTCAACCTATACAATAGGTATAATCGTCGACAAGTATCTATCAGAAAACAACTACTGTCCCCTACGACAATTGAATTAAAACTGATAGATTCTTGGCAAAGTATTCTACAAGAACTACTTTGCAATGTTATCCCAATCTCAACGCCAAAACATGTCTCAACCCACATGGTTTTGCCGATCATCAGTGTATCTAGTTATTTTCTGTTGCCGTCGATTATACCTATTGTATAGGTTGACTGCAGAAGTCTGGATTGCCTAATTCATTTTTATTATTAGTTTGATGAGCTTCTGCCAAGTAGTGTTATCAAATATTTTCTTCCGAAAATTATGATTGTAAGTCAGTACTGCATTGTATATGGAAACAATTCTGGCGGTTTATTCGTCAACGAAAGCAATATTCAGTATTATTTCGGACAAAGTTCGATACGGAGAGTATGATGAAAATTATATGAATTAAATAAAAATATTGACATATCGTGAGTCGCAGAAATTGACATATTTGTAAATCGCGACTGAATTCCTGGATGAGGGGTAATTAATGCTTGGAGGGCACCATTTGTTTGGTGGGACAGTAGGATTCTTATGTTGTTCGACGAACCCTAGCACTGAAGATATGCAAAAATCTGGAAACATGTCTGCAGATGGTCATTCAAAATCAAATGATAAAAACAATAATAAATCGTCTTTATATTCTTCGGTACGAAATAGGCGAAGTTTAGTTTAGGTCTCTCTTACACTTAACCTAAGTAGTACAAATGAGAGATGAAATATAGGTAGGAAAGTCATTCATGGGGTCGAGCAAAACAAAATAAAATCATTGCAAAGCAGTAGTGCTTCATCAAAACATATAACTTTGAGTAAAAGAGTTAGGGTATTAACGAAATTTGGCTTTCAATTTCTTTTTTCATATCAAGATAATTGAATGTGATTGACAAAAACGGAAATATAGAATTCAATTGCTTGGTAGTTGAAGTATGAGGCATTATATCCACTATTTGATCACAATTAGCACTTGTGACCGCTTTGAGGAACGTTGCAGAAATAGATGCCAGATATAATTCAATATCTGTCAGGGAGAGAAAATCTTTTCTGCCAGATATTTTCCACTTTGTGGGAATGTGTTGAAAGATAGGTATTTCGATTTCATTTCATCCAATGAAATTCAGTAATCAAAGGCATGGTATGTTTTTGAATTTTGTTAGGATGGATCATAAAACGAATACAACGATGTATTTGCAGAATATAAAGAACTGTTGTAATTCGACTGTATCGAGTAATTCATAAATAAATTTATATTCAGTATCTTTATAGTGTCATTTGTGAAATCTGACAAAGTCAAGTCACCCCTCTTTCCAAAAATCTTTCTGCAAATATCTGACAGAAAACAATTACTTTCCCAGCCAATACTGCGCGGATTTTTCAATATTTTTGTGTTCCATAGAAGTTAGCGAGTTTCTGAGCCACTGAACGATTGTCGTTTCTTTAGACAGAATCTAAAATTGTCAGTGTGTGTTTGGGGGCTGCACTCCTCATATGGAAACTGTCTCATCTAAGTGAAAATTTTGACGTAAAAAATTCTCTCTGTCTGATAATCGAATAAGTAAGGAATATAAGGCAACCCTCTGACAAAAGACAAGTGCTTTACTGGCAAATACAGCGTTGGATGATGAATCATATGGACTTCCCTTTGATTTACATTATACTAATATCTGCTAGACAATCGAATCAGAATCGATTAAATTAGTCCATCTGAAAGAAAGATTGAGGAATAGATTGAAAGATTCGTAAAAAGATAGGAGAATAGGTGAAACAAAGAATAAATGTATTCGAGAAAATATTAAATAAGAAAGAGAAATAACAAGTGACAAACAAATAAAAAAATCTGCATTGTTCACAATGAACGCTTGTCAACAAAGAAACAAGGTGTCCAGCCATACCAGGACGGTGCTAATTGTCTTAATCCTATACGATAGGAATAAACATACGTAATATGACTATTCATTGAATCATAAATAGAAATGATATATTTTGAAAAAGGCACTGATTCCCGTACTTATCTGGAACACCGCAAAAGGGTTGGTGAACTGTCTTCCTTCTTGAGATGTTTTGATAACCCAATCTCTTCTGAACTATCTTTGGCCGTTTCACCTTTATCAGTTCCATCAACAAGTTCAGTCATCACACATATTGTTGTCACCTTTGATACTGCCGTCTATTCACCAGGACTCATTTTTTCAAAGAACGGCGAAGATTTGGAGATCATTGACTACGGAAATGTTCGGCCTACATACTCCAAATGTTTAAGGGGAACCCCAATTCCTAGTTACTTCATCTTGATTCCGAAGATGTTCTCGAAATTTTACAGGTGTTTGTTTCTCTTTGAAAGCAGAAGAAAATAGAATATATAATAGTTAGTGGTAAACAGCGGAATAACAAAAAAAAAACTTTAATTTGTAGACGCTAAAAAGGAAAAAAATTATTCAAAATGTTTTTGGTACTCATTCAAATGCACAAAGAGGTGAAAATCATTGCATTATATGTGTGATGTAGCTGAAATAACAATCCCTAGCTTTTGAATGTTTTACTCACAGAATAACCGACGTAACACATCTGAAGCAGACTTTTTCTTTAGTGTATTCAATAGCAGTTTTAAAATTTTCTCTATCCCAATGTTATTCATTCCTTTTCAGTGAATTTGAATAAAAACTTGTCTTTAAATGTTTTTTTTTCGTATTTTTAGTCATCAGTAATCAGATACTCCTCGTTCTGTTCATTTCCATAAGAGCTTCAGTATACCAGGGCTTCTTGATACTCAATATTGTGTATTCTAACTCTTCGATCCGATGAGCATCCAATGATCGATTGAATCATGAATCGTTTTGTCAAAATTCACGATCTCTGACTTCAAAAACCTACACATCAACTTTGAATGAAAACGAACAAAGGTCACAGAAACTTCGCAATACTGACACCTCGAAAACTCCCACATAGTATTTCTGGATCAGATAATAATTGCAAAACTCGATGGAAAAATTCATTTCTGTAAAAAAAACAAACAACGGGTATTTTAACTGTTTCACGATTTTTCTACTTCGGAGGGTTGTTGAGGGGTAGTTTTCAATACACAAATCATTTTACGCTAGAGAACGTATTCAGTAGGTGTCGATTAATTCATTTCCTAAAAAAATCTCGAGCAATTGGTATTTCAACTGTTTCAAAAATTTTCTACTTCGGTGGGTTGTTGAGGGGTATTTTTAGGTTCACAAATTATTTCACACCATGAAACATATTCAGCGGGTGCGGAATATTTGATTTTTATTTCAATTGTTTCAAAAATTTTCTACATCAGATGGTTGTTGAGGGGTAGTTTTTGGTTCACAAAATATATCACCTCCATAGTACGTACTGAGCCGGTAAACAATAGTAAATTTCCGTCAAAAAAACTTCGAGCAATGGGTATCTCAACTGCTTTAATTTTTTTTACTGCAGAGGGTAGTTGAAGGGTCGTATTTGATTTACAAATCAGTTTTCCTTATAAACCGTATTCAACAGGTGTAGAATAATTTATTTCCATCAAAAAACCTCGAGCAACGAGAATTTCAACTCTTTCGAGATTTATCAACTTTGGAGGATTGTTGAAGGGTAGTTTTCATTTCACAAATAATTTCACCCTATATAACGTATTCAACAGGTATAGAATAATTAATTTTTGTCAAAAAATCTCGTGCAACAGAAATTTCAACTGTTTCAAGAATTTTCAACTTAGGAGGGTTGTTAAGGGGTAGCTTTTGGTTCACAAACTATTCTATTCTATAGACCGTATTCAGCAGGTGAAGAATAATTCATTTCCGTCAAAAAAACTCGAGCAACGGTCACTTCAACTGTTTCAAGATTTTTCTACTTCGGAGTGTTGTTCAGGGGTAGTTTTTTATCCACAAATTTTGACACACTATAGAACATATTCAGCAGGTGAAAAATAATCAGTATCTTTCAAAAATATCGAGCAAAGGATATTTCGAATGTTTGAAAACTTTTCCAGTTCAAAGGGTTGTTGAGGGGTAGTTTTTGGGTTAATCTTCATTTCACCCTGTGCAACATATGCAGCAGCTATAGAATAATTCATTTCTGTCAAAAAACTTCAAGCAACGGGCATTTCAACTATTTCAAGAGTTTTCTACTTTGAAGGGTTGTTGAGGGGTAGTTTTTGATCCACAAATTTGTTACCATGTAGAAAATATTCTGCAGGTGAAAAATAATTTATTTCTGTCAAATAATATCGAGCAACGGTAATTCTGAATGTTTCAAGATTTTTCCACTTTGGAGGGTTGTTGAGGGGTAGTTTTTCATTCAAAAATTATTTCATCCTATAAAACTTATGCGGCAGGAGTGGAATAACTAATTTCTTCCAAAAAACCTCAAGCCACGGGTACTTCAACTGTTTCAAGATTTTTCTACTTCCGGAGGGTTTTTGAGGGGTAGTTTTTGGTTCACGAATTATTTCACTCTATCGAACGTATTCAGCAGGTGTAGAATAAATCATTTCTCAAAAAAACAAACAACGGGTATTTTAACTGTTTCACGATTTTTCTACTTCGGAGGGTTGTTGAGGGGTAGTTTTTGGTTTACAAATTATTTCACTTCATAGAATATATTCAGCAGGTATAGACTATTTTATCTCTGTCAAAAAAAGTCTAGCAACAGGTTTCTCAAGTATTTCAAAAAGTTTCTACTTCGGAGGGTTGTTGCGGGGTAATTTTTATTTGACATATCATCCCACCCTGTGAAACGTATTCAGCAGGTATAGAATAACTCATTTCTGCAAAAAAATCTCGAGCTACGAGTATTTCAACTATTTCCAGATTTTTCTACATCGGAGGGTTGTTGAGGGGTAGTTTTTGCTTCAGAAATGATTTCATCCAATAGACCATATTCAGCAGTTGTAGATTAATTAATTTCTGTGAAAAAACCTCTAGCAACGGGCATTTAAACTATTTCAAGATATTTTCCATTTCGGAGGGTTGTTGAGGGGTAGTTTTCGATTCACAAATATTTCACCCTACGGAAAGTATTCAGCAGGAGAAGAATAAGTCATTTCTGTCAGAAAAACCTCGAGCAACAGGTATTTCAACTGTTTTAAGTTTTTTCTACTTCGGAAGATTGTTAAGGGGTAGTTTTTGGTTCAAAAATTATTCCACTCTATTGAATGTACGTTGACAAACTTCGGGAGGTGATTCTTTGAAGGTTTTCAGGACGAAAAGTTCATATAAACATATGTCCCAAACGGCTTGGTTTTCGAGATACAGGGCGATAAAAATACATTTTTTTCAAGATTTTTTAGAGTTAACTTCGACATTTTCGACAATAATCAGTTCAAATTAGGCAAGTACAATCCATTCAATAGGGCGCACGATACAAAATAATGCATTTCTTAAATAATTCACAGGGTCCTCCTTTTTTCAGAGTCAAGCTTTGTTCAACCCTTCAGAATTTTTTTTTCCGTCGCCACTGACATATTATGAGAGAGGAATAATCAATGTTGTTTCATTTAACATCTTTTTGATATCTTGCATTTTTTCATTTACTTGTACGGTTCAGGGGCTATAATGAAAATATTAATTTAAACATTTTCCAGTGTGGCATAACATTAGAAAATTTGAAAATTAAACATTTTCAATTATTGTAAATTGATGGAAATATTTTTTCAGAATTAGAAAAATCTACGATGAATAAAAATTATACAATAAAAAATATAAAGACAAGCTTTTATACAAATGCACTGAAAATGAAAAAATAATTTGTTTCATTTTTTGTAGGTTATTCTGTATCAAAATCTTTCTGTACAAGATTACCTAGATCAAACAATGAAATGAATTATTTTTTCCTTTTCAGTGTATTGTATAAAAACTTTAAAATGTTTTCTTTTTATAATTTTCATTTTTAACATTTTAGTTTATTTTTTATGTGAAACTGAAAATCTCCAACCCAAAAACCATCACATACCAATTTTGAACAGAATCGGATCATAATCACAAAACTCGTCCGCCATATTGGAGCCGCCATTTTGTTTTTTAACAAACATTTTTTTAATGCATTGTCACCGGAATTACGGAAACCTGCCAAATTTCAAATTAATCGGAGTATTAGAAGTGGGTCAAATTCAACTTTTATTAAATTGTTTGTTAGTTAGTTACAAGTGAAGCTAAATAAAAGCTTGTTATTGTAAAGATGTGATTTCTTTTTGTGATATCTAACAGAAAACTACTATTTCCCCGTCACTGCGGTACGCTGGATATTAAAGTAGATCTGACAGATATTGGGAAAACCTTAACTTTCAACCTGAAGATTCTGATGGTAAAAATGTTTTTACCCATCAGTCTTGATAGAGAACTCATACAAATTTTTTGTTATTTTAAAAAAAGATATTTTTTAGTTTTCAATTGAACGTTTCCTTTTCAACATAAAAAACTTCCGAAAGGTAATCCTGTAATGGAAGATAGTTAATAGGGTTTATCTAATAGTCGCAGATCATTACACATTTGATTTTCATTTATGAATCTCTGGTCATAACTCCGAAAAACTAAATCAAACAAATTTCTGTTTCCGTACGGAGTACATTATTTTATCAGAAATTTCGGTTTGTTTTTTCTTCTGCAGTAACGCAGAAATTTTGTAATCAATTTGAATTCATAAAAATAGCAAAGTGGGCTTTGATATTAATTCATTTATTTAAATATCAACAACTTGACAGTTATCGAAAGTTGAGAAACTGTCTCATTGTTAATTCTTCATTAGTGCAAGCTATAAAGCAGATTCATTCAATATTCCCTTGGATAAAATGGTTGAATATACAAATTCAGAAATGGCAGACATGCACTTAATGTATGGAATGGCTGATGGTAACGCTCGTGCCGCCAGACGAATGTATCTAGAAAGATTTCCACAACGTCATATTCCCAGCACACAAATGTTCATCAATATTCACTCCCGTCTTCGTGAAACGGGTACTTTCAAGAGGTCTGCTGTTCTCATAGGAAGACCCAGGAGAGTTAGAACAGTTCAGATAGATGAAGCTGTACTTAACGAAATTGAGCAGCATCCAGACACCAGTACAAGACAAATTGCGGCACAGTTTAACGTAACCCATGTATTGGTATGGCAAATTTTAAAAGAGCAACAACTTTATCCCTATCACATACAGCGTGTTCAAGCTCTTCTGCCAAGGGATTTTCCAAAGAGATTAACTTTTTGCACTTGGATTCGAAATAAATTGTTGGAAAATCCATGGTTTTTATCTCAAGTGTTATTCACCGATGAGGCATGCTTTTCCCGTAAAGCCATTATTAATTTTCACAACAATCATATGTGGGCTGATGAAAACCCACACGCCGTGATTGAAAACCATTTTCAAGAGACGTTTTCTGTGAATGTTTGGGTTGGAATTGTAGGGAATTTCCTTATCGGGCCACATTTTCTGCCTCATAGACTCAATGGTGACCATTATCGACATTTTCTTGAATTCATCTTACCTGGACTCCTAGAAGAGATCCCACTGAGGGAAAGAATTGGAATTTGGTTTATGCATGATGGTGCTCCAGTACACTTCAGATTGGTTGCACGCCAATATTTAGATGAGAATTATTCTGATCGCTGGATTGGGCGTGGTGGGCCACAACTTTGGCCACCAAGGTCACCCGATATGAATCCACTTGATTTTTTCCTCTGGGGGCACCTTAAATCATTAGTGTACCGAACTCCAGTTCAAAGTGAAGAAGACCTGAGGAATCGCATACAGGAGTCATGCGGAATTATAAGAAACACTCCTGGTATTTTTGAGCGTGTCCGCCAGTCTATGGTTAGGCGCATAAACGCATGCATTGAAGTTGGCGGTGGCCATTTCCAGCAGCTGCTCTGACATATCAATTTCAATAATGGTCCTTTTCTGAACTTAATTTTATTCCTAGGGATTTTATGTTACTTTGCTCTAGTATTTGATAATAAAGTTATTCACTATTGAAAATGTCTAAAATTATTTTGCCATAATTAACTTTGTGCAATACATATTCAACCTGAGTTATGGTAAAAAATGTATGGGAGCTCCATAACATTACATTTTCTCTACACGAGCAGAAAATAGCTATTTGTGTAATGAGAACAAAATGACGTATTGCGTCACGCGCTAATCTTTGGAGAGTGGCAATGACACTTCGAGAAATGAATTATTTTATATCATGCGCACTATTGAATGGATTGTACTTGTCCAATTTGAACTAATTTGGATCGATTATTGTCGAAAATTTCGAAGTAAACTCCAAAAACTCCTAAAAAATGTATTTTGATCACCCTGTACTTCGAAAACCAAGCCGCTTGGGACATGTTTATATGAACTTTTCATCTTGAAACCTTTCAAAGAATCACCCTTCAAGTTTGTTAGACTATTTGCTTCTCAAATTTCTTTATGTTATGCGTTACTGGAAAATGTTTGCGTTAATATTTTCATTGTAACTCCTGAACCGTACAAGTAAATGAAAAACATCAAGAGAGCAAAAAGATGTTAAATGAAACAACTTTCATTATTCCTTTCTCATAATATGTCAGAGGCGGCGGAAAAAAAAATTCTGAAGGGTTGAACAAAGCTTGACTCTGAAAAAAGGAGGACCCTGTGAATTATTTGAGAAATGCATTATATTGTATCGTGCGTACTATTGAATGGATTGTACTTGCCTAATTTGAACTGATTATTGTAGAAAATGTCGAAGTTAACTCTAAAAAATCTTGAAAAAAATGTATTTTTATCACCCTGTATCTCGAAAACCAAGCCGTTTGGGACATATGTTTATATGAACATTTCGTCCTGAAAACCTTCAAAGAATCACCTCCCGAAGTTTGTCAACGTACTTAGATAACACCCTGTATATATATATATATATATATATATATATATATATATATATATATATATATATATATATATATATATATATATATATATATATATATATATATATAGACGATCCGATGGGCAATCTTTCTACGATTGGTGGATTTTCAAATACAAACAAAAAGGAATACGAGACTTTATCAGTAGAAAATCAGTGTTTGTCAGTTTTACTCATGAATACTAACAGCCGTATGCATAGTCATTTCCAGTGACTCGCCGGAGTTTCGCCGGTCGCTGCACAAGAACTATATTGCACAGTCGAGCTCCAAAAAAGTGATACATCGCCAGCGTTTCGCCAAAATGTGACTTATCGCGTAGTTGTCACTTTTTTGGAGCTCCACTGTGCAGGGCCGGATTACCACCTATTTATGCCCTAGGTCAAACTTTAAAAGTACGCCCTACGGAGGAAGGTCTGGGGAGTCTGGTAGGTAATTCCCAACTATTATCAAAGTAGGGCTATTCAACTATCACATACATGTTATGTAACTTGGATAGATCCAATCATTGTCTTTCTTAATGATGAATAGATGACAATAAAGAAATGATGTTGAGCAATAATTTGAGAAGGCCTATTGCCTACTTGTCAAAATCAGTTATATATTTAAAAATATTAAAATAGAAATATGTAATATGTACAAAAACACTTTCTGGCCTCGCTCGGCCCAAGCAAATAACTATTTCGTATTATCGAAGTCCAAAGATCTAGTAAGTAATATATCACTTTGAATGTTCAGAAGAGCAAGAGCTTTGAGTTTCGTTTGATGCATGTTTGATCTATGGTATAGTTTGATCCTTTTCCATCAGGAAAATTACCTCAAATCAAGATAAAACAAAAATAATTCATACAAACGAAAAAACAATGAATAATCGAGTATATATAAAGCAGACTTGGGAAAGTTAATGAAAAAAGTGTGAGATAATAATAATGAAAAGTGGAAAATGAAAATAATAATAATGATAATGAAAAAGATTAACGAAAAATTGTAGAAAATAGTAAAAATCAAAATAAATAATGAAAAATGAAAATAATAATAATAATGATAATAAAATGAAAAAATGGTTAAGGCTTTTCGTAGCCGAAGTTTTCAGTGTCACAATTTTCACTCGGGTTTGAGGGCCGTTGTTTTTTGGAATTTCTTCCTAACGTTTCGCTAGCGCGAGTGCCTTGCTTCTTCAGAGGCTTATACATCATGAATAATCTCAGATGACTCTGAGATGAAAATGAGATGAATAATCTCGGATGACTCTGAGATTATTCATGATGTATAAACCTCTGAAGAAGCAGGCCCTCGCGCTAGCGAAACATTAGGAAGAAATTCCAAAAATTGACTGCCTTCAAACCCGAGTGAAAATTGTGACACTGATAATGAAAAATAATGAAAAATAGTAAAATTTCTACTAATGTATATGATAATTATCAATTTTGAAAGTGATAGTTTTTCACTCTAGAGATCGTAGAAAAATAGCATTTCCTACTCGAAAGGAAAACGTTTTTATCGTTCATGAGATTGCCATACCCGCTCCGCTCCTCTTCGCTCGTGGACAAACTCTTACCAGTCTCATCTCACGAAAAAAACAGTATTTTTATCTCTTGTTGAAAAATATACTATTGAATGACTCGTGTGACTATAGAGAGAAAACGTAACAATACCAACGGCGGTAGAAGAGAGGGGACGGCGTTGACGTGGATGTTTCAGGTGAGTCATTGCTCCATCTTAAAGCGCGTCGAGTTTTCGGTTTTATCATGGAATTATTGAAAAAAACTTTTCAATTTTTCTTCGTTACCTGCGCCCCCTCTAGCCTACGCCCTAGGCCATGGCCTAGGTTGGCCTTATGGGTAATCCGGGCCTGCCACTGTGCATAATATAATCCTTGTGTAGCGAACGGCAAAACTCTGGCGAGTCGCTGGCGATTGACTATGCATACGGCTGTCAATCTATCACAAACAAAGTGGATATTTTAAATATATTTTTATCGTGTTCTATGTTTTAGTGAAACTTGGCTTAAAAGTGAACTGCTTCTCATGATAACTTTAAATAATTATAAACTAGTCAGTTTCTATTGTAGACCAAATTTTGAACATAGAGGAGTTGCAATATACGAGGATGTATTGATATCTAGTTTCTAGTTAGCCTAGACCAGTTCCCTGCATAAACAAAATATTGCGTTACCATAGCAACGAACAATAATTTATTAGAAGTGAACTGGAGATTACTATTCGACAATACTGACCACTCTACTGGAAAAAATTAAAGAGAAAAGACGCGGAAAGCTATCCAAAGGTCTTTTGTTTTTGCAGGACAACGCCCCTGCACACAAATCTCATGTTGCCATGCAAAAAATTCGTAATTTATGGTTTGAATTACTAGAACACCCCCCTTATTCACCAGATTTGGCTCCGTCCGACTATCATCTCTTTCTCAACTGAAAAAAAGTTTAAAAGGTCGTAAATTTTCTTCCAACGAGGAGGTAATAAAAGCTGTGGAGGTCTGGTTTGCAGAGCAAGAAGAAACATTTTTTGAAAGGTCTAGAGACGTTGCAGGTTCGCTGTAATGAATATATCCAATTGAGAGGAGAATATGTTGAGTAATAAAATATTTTGACATTGAAATTTTGTTTGGTTCTATAGTAGGCTAAGAATTTTTCATTATATCCTCGCATGTGCATAGAGTTATAACAGCCGAAACTATAGATGTCAAAAGTTATTAATTGTCGTGAGATTGATGCAGAATTTACCGCAGTTTTAGTATAAAATGTTCTAATAATTTGTATTTATAGGTCAGGAAAAGGGAGATTTGAGTCCAAGATTTGAAAATTCTTGGAGATTTCAATGTAGACTCTTTGAAAGAATCACAGGAAAAAAAATTTCTTACAAATTGCTGTAACTCAACTCCTTTAACTTCAAATATTTAATAATTGAGCCAGCGCGGGTAACAGATGCATCAGCGACCTGCCTTGATAACATTCTCATAAATTTCAATCAATACAAACAGGCCAACATCATTAAAGAAAACATATCAGATCATTATGGTGTAGATATTCAATTAGAGGTTAATAATCTGAAAACCAAAGTAACACAGTCTTTATGTCGGCCAATAACAGATTTGGGTAAAGTAGAATTCAGAAATATCATAAACAATATAAATTGGTGTGACTATTATATGTCAAACGATTCAAACTCAGCAGAATTTTTATGTTACAGTTAATTAACAGCAGATGAATTCAACGATTTTTCCGCTGATATATAATTGATAAAATAATAGCCAATATTCCACACTCAAGTAATACAGGGTCAGATTTAATGAAAATATCTGTTAAAGATTTAGTTTTCTTAAGACCAACAAATGAAATAGAAGTCTCAAATGTTATTTCTTGTCTAAAAAATTCTAAAAGTATGGACCCGTATAATATTAGTCCAACAATATTCAAAATTGTTAACGATAAGATGATCAAACCCATAGTGCATTTAATAAATGTGTGTTTTGCAAATGGTGAGTTTCCAGATTTTTTGAAGATATGTAGAGCTACACCCATCCACAAACAAGGTGATAAAAATGATTTTAATAATTACAGGTTCATTATACAAAAACCCCGGTATTGTCAAAAGTTATTGAAATCGTGTTAAAAGACAGGCTCACAGATTATCTTGAAGCAGGAGGATATATAAACGAAAAACAGTATGGTTTCAGAAAGCTACACTCAACTACTCGAGCAGTACCGGACATTATTCATACATTCATAGCAAAAAAAATAAAGACATAGGTATTTTAACCAGGGCTGTTTTATGTGATTTATCAAAAGCCTTTGATAGTGTATGCCACGACATGCTTCTGAATAAACTGGAAAAATACGGAATAAGAGGTTTAGCATTGAAATTGTTGAAATCGTTTCTAATTGGTAGAAGACAATATATTATTCATAACAACGTAACATCTAACATTCAACAAATTCATCATGGAGTTTCCCAAGGATCAGTGTTAGGTTCTCTTCTATTTATTTTGTATATAAATGATTTGCCATTATATGTTGACATTGCGGATACATTTCTTTATGCCGATGACTCCTCATTTCTAGTTCCATCAAGTAATCCCAGTAAACTAGAGAAAATAACAAAAGAAACACAAGTAAAATGCGAACAATATTTCAATGCCAATGTGTTATGTCTGAATAAAGATAAAACCAAAATAATAGATTTTAACAAAAGAACTAAAAATGAAAATGACAATAGTGTGCGCCTACTAGGTTTCCATATAGACAGCAATTTAAACTGGAAGACACACATCATTGAAATTAATAAAAAACTCCAAAAGGAGAATGAGGAGTGCGGCAAGCAGAGATGTTCTTAGAATTGCATACTTCGGTTAAATAGAGTCTCATTTGCAGTACAGAATACTACTATGGGGTTCAGTATCCGGAGCAAATGATGTTTTTATATCTCAGAAAAAAAATAATTTGAGAGATGGTTAGAGCAAACTCCCGAGATCATGCAAAATCTTTTTTCATTGATCTAGAGATTCTCACTGTCCCATGTTTATATATACTCCAGGCTATATTATACGTACATAAACATAAAGAGAAATACACTACTGGAGCAATGATACACGAATACAATACCAAAAGCAAGGACACCTTTAGAACAGCTAAAATGAAATTGGTAAAAACTGAAAAACAATCTGATGTATTGTATGGCAAAATATATAATACTCTTCCGCAAGAATGGAAAAACTTTTCAATTAAAAAACTTAAATTTTCGGTGAATCAGGCACTTTATAAAATAAATGATTTTTTGGTGCAGTTTGGCCAATGAAATGAAATGGCGTTCAGTTACTTTAAATTTTATATGTGAATTTAAATAGTGTCATGTATGTATGATACTTGTTGTAATTTTAATTGATTTTTTTGTTCTCTCTGACTTGTCTAGACATACTATGTTTGTTGTCCTTTCAACTCATATACTATTGTATTATGAAGACCAATAAATTCTTATCTTATCTTATCTTATCTTATACAGGGTGTTTCTAAGTACGTGTAGAAAACTTAGGAGCGTGTTCCTGACATTAAAATAAAAAGAAAGAAAAGTTCCAATAAATATATGTCCGCAAGTTATTCGTCTCTGAGATACAGAGTATCAAAGTTGAATTCTTATTTTAATTTTTTGTGAATAATTTCAAAATAATTTTGATATTTGGGTAAAGTTTGGTATCTGGGAATATTTATTATTTAGTTTGTGTACAAAACATATTCTTGGTAGAGGTCACTGAGAGCAACTGTTTTCGAGTGATTGAGATTTGAAATAATCGATGCAAGTGATTTTGAATGACAAGATTTTTAAATTTAAAATAAATTAAATTAGAAATTAGTTTTTTCACAATTAACATAAAATTTGATTTTGCCATTGAAAACTCATCCCAGATACCAAACTTTACTCGAATGTCACAAATATTTTGGAATTTATTCACCAAAAACCAATATAATAATTAAACTTCAACTCTCCGTATCTTAGAAACGAATAACTTGCGGACATGTGTTTATGGAAACTTTTTATCTTATTTCGACGTCAGCAACATGCCCCTAAAGTTTCTACACGTCCTTAAGAAACACCCTGTAATTATCAAGAACTGTCCATAACTGTTACTAGGATGTGAAAGTTGATCTGAAACGACTCATGAAATAATCCTCCACATTACCCCCCTTATTTTCACCCACCCCCATCGGCCCCATGAATTATCTCTGCGTATGGGGAATGGAATGAAAAAACGCATCATGAATATTTTATTTACCTGTATAGCTATTTTCAAATTCTCAGTAGTTGGTTAAAAAAATATATAATAGGTAAATGAACTTGCAAAATCTACAAAACACTGGTTTTTAATTCTATATAAAATTGTTAGCACCTTTAGTTTAAAAAAACACCTTCCCAATAAACATAAATCTGCGAAATATATCGATATATGTATATACCCCCCTCCCCCTGTTAACTTTTGAACGGTTTGATGTAAATCATGGAAAAAAAAAATTTGAATGGTATCACCGATACTACTTTTGAAATAAAATACATTGCGATTGCCGGATAGGGGGCGCAGATAGGCACATCAATTTAAAATTTTCAATTGGATTTGGAGGAATAAGCTATCACTATCTGAACGATAGAAGGTACCGGGTGAGCATAGAAGGTACATTAAGCTCCACAGCAACTCTGACTCACAGTATTCCCCAGGGAACAGTTCAAGGGCAACTCCAGTGGTTCAAATGTAGAATTTTGACTATGAACTACAATAAAACTTTTTTTACCGCTTGCAAGTAACCCAACCATGGTACAAAAAAATAAATAAATAATGGGAGTTACCGTTGAAAGAAATCTGAAATAAGAACATTCACATTTTTAATAAACATACCTTACGTAATATATCTAGAAATTTTGTATAATGTCCTTGTACAACCACACATACCGTACCGAATAACCGAATGGGGAAGCGAAACAAATAACCATCTAAAAATTTGGAAATCGCTCAAAAATGGACACTGAAAATTATTTACAAAAAAACTACACTAGATCCAAAAAAGTATGCTTTCAAAGTGTTGTCAAATATTTCAAGGACAATTTCCCTCATATTATATAAACCAACCAAATTAAAAAAAAAAAATTTGTTGTTGTTGTTATTGTTAATTCCGTCAAACGATTGCACCCCTACGCACATCTATCAGAAATCTTCGAGAGACTTATGTGAGCTAAGGAAGACGCAGCTCTTACGTTTTAACGTGTGATGCCATGCACGAGACCAGTGAATCGGTGGATCGAACCCACGACCCAACGCATGCGAGGCGAACGCACTACCAGCCGACCACCACGGCCCATTGCCCAAATGCCATCATTTTTTTAATTAAAACCAATGAGAAAAGGACTTTTCGAAAACACTGTCTCCAGCCCGTTGTATTTTCAAATCGGTGTTTCGCTTCTTCCTTATTATACGTTTCCATAGTTACAACAATTTCTGTGAATAGAAAAACGACAGTTTGACGGTTCAACTCTTCAACTGACATTAATAACACATGATGAACCGTTCCTGCAATATGCATTTAGCCATAATAATTTAATGTATTCGTGAAATTGTCTGATCGAATATCCCTTCAAAATGCAGAATTTTCAAAATACTTCCACCTTGCCAGTCGCTCAAACTGTGTTGCTGTACAAAACACCACTTGAGCAAGCTCTCGTGGTTTCTAAGCAACACAGTTTTCGTGACAGCAAGGGGAAAGTATTTTTTGAAAATTCAGCATTTTGTCGGGATATTACTACTGAAAAGCTCGCACTGAGAAAAATAAAGCGCAAAAGGTGCAAAATGAAAACCACGGCTATACTGGGCCCAATATTATTCGCGGGGATACCCGAGGTAATCCGACAACTTTACTAGATTCGAATTTTCAAAGAAACTCAAAGAGTGGCTTCAAACCATACCCAGAATGAGGGTTCTTCAATTAATAGACATTAAAAACATAATATATTACACTTGATTTGTACTCTTCATTGGATCACAGTCTGAGCAAAACATGTATATTTAATATTTTTTTATTATATTTCAATTGATTTGAAAAACATGTTTTCCAAGGAGCGCAGATACTGGGATTCATGATTTAATAATTAGGTACTATCATATACAAGGATTCACCCTTTTGTAGGCTATCCTCATATACTCTTTCTTTGTTATCGCTTCCCAAACAGAGTTCAAACAGTTGTGGCTAGGCCCACAGTGGAAACCTGTGACATTGCGAAAGAGGTCATCACCTACAGGAATCCAGACGAAATCCAACCTGTACTAATACAGCAAGGAGCAAACTGATTCCTAGTCAGGCTGTTCAGGACCAAGGAGACTAAACGTTATTTGACTGGGAGAGTCTAATCCCCATAAGACCCCAGTTAACACGAACATCTATGAGATGTTGCTTTCATGATTATTATGGTAACAAAATGAGTTGCATTTAGACATCACTGTTACCACTTAGTGATACCAGTTATGAATTGTTCACAATTTTCTTCTCGTTAGTGTCGCTTTGAGCACAAAATGTGAAGAAAATTGCAAAGCACATCAACATGAATTTTGGTTTCATTGTGTTTTTGTCGGTATAGAAGGAATTAGGTTGGTAACAAAATTGAGCACGACACAAAATGGCCAGAGTTGTTTGTCGAGTCGAGAGTAAGTAGAATCTGTACTTGGTTGAAGCCATCCTTTAAATATTCTATAGGTACGGTTGCGGCCAAAAAAAAAGGGACAGTTGTCTATTTTTGCGATTATTCCACCTTTCGTCACTGCATGTATATGCGGCATGATTACTTCCTAATTTGGAATTGTTTGATAGATGTCAAATATTCAATGTTGCCATGTGACATATTCATAACACAAATTCAAGTAGCTAGAAATAAACAAAAATCTGCTATAAGAGTTATCCCATTTTTTATTGGCCGCAACTGTACTTCTGATAGTGTGTAGTGTTCTGTTTGATTCTTTTTATTTCAATACCTAAATCAAATGTGTTTATTAACATTGCCCAATTATAATTTCTACCAAGAACTGTACGTATCCCTACAAGGACTGGAATGGTGAGTAGAAAGGTAAATTCAGAATTTGGCATTTTCAGGATGGGTACTGATTTCGCCGCGAAGAAAATGCTGTCCAGAGGATTGAAGTTGAATTATACATTTTTCTACATTTCTGTATATTGTTTTTTTATAATTTAGACAGAGTTTGATAATTTTTTTTTTGTTTGTGAAAAGTATATACTACGTAATCAACTCACGCATTTGTTTTCTAGCATTTCATTCCATATGAACCGTAATTCATTAGTAAGAATAATAACATTGAGGTATAATTTCTATTAATGTTGAAACATGGTGAGCTTCGTTTTATTCTTGACATACAGGAGAATCAGAAACTGAAGAGCATTTTTTAATCAGTACCAATCCTTTCAATTTCACATCGTTACATCGAAAGGGTCTGTCTCAATGTGCATTTGAATCCGAAGTATGAATGGAATGTCACATTGGGCTAATTTCGAGTCACATTTTGCATCACATTTTGACATGACCAACGGGGCACCGAACAGATAATAATGGAAGCACTTTGCGATTCACTGGTGTGATCTGAAACATGAATGTGAATCCCACTACCATCTCTGAGACCAATCTGTGTTGACTGGGACAAGGGGGGCACTTATAGAAAGAGATGAAAGAACATTTGTGACGAAATGTGACGTAGTTGGACATGTCATGGCCGCCATTCTCCATAGACAGTGACGGACTAGCGCCCTCCGCACTCTTGGTGTGAGAGTTTGGCGGTTTTGTTTCTTGGTTCGAGTTCGACTCTGTACTCATGTCCAAGTACGTCACTATGACGCGTGGATGCTACTTTGATTGGTAAGAGCTTATTAAACCCTCCTGTTAGTTTACTCTTTTTGGTTCAGGACGAGCCTGGCCTACAGACACACATACCTAACACCTCTCGAAGGTCCAAAGTGGTCTTCATACGCAAGCCGGGGAAACCATCCTACGCACAGGCTAATACATTCAGACCAATCTGCCTCTCATCGCTCAAGCTCAAAAAGAGAAAAAAACTAGTTGATAGAAATATCCGAGATAATGATTCAGATAATCCAATTTTCTCGAAGTATCAACACGCCTACCAACCTGGAAAATACTGTCAGACGGCGCTCCACAGCCTAGTCGGAAGGATTGATGAATCTCTCTCGAATAAACTGATTGCACTCACAGCGTTTGTTGACGTAGAAGGGTTGTTTGAGAAAACATCATATGCGTCTATTGCATCTGCCCTCAGAGAAAAAAACGTTGCTCGAGCCCTGAACCAGTTGATATCGGCCATGCTTGGGTGCAGGGTAATACAGACCAACGTATCCGGGGATACAATGGAGGTAAAAGCAACGAGAGGATGCCCTCAGGAAGGAGAACTATCCCCTCTACGTGGTAGATAACCTCCTTACAGACCTGAAACGGAGAGGAATGTATGCCAAAGCCTATGCTGACGATATCGTCATAATGGTTACTGGGAAGCATATGAGGGTCTGTATGGTTTGATGCAATCAGCCCTCACAGACGCACAGACGTGGTGTATATGGAAGAACCTAAGGCTAACTCTCAAAAAACACGATTGCCCCTTCACCAGGAATAGAAACCTAGAGACCAACAGAGCTCTTCGAATCTTTGGTGAAAGCCTACAGCTGTCAGGAGAGACAAAATATCTGGGGTTAAACCTAGATTCGAAACTCACCTGGAACAAACATCTTAAAAAAGCGCTAATAAGGGCAAGGGCATCACTGATGATGGCCAGGCGCTTTTTTGGCAAAACTTGGAGACTCGGACCCAAACAATCTCTTTGGCAATGCACAGCGATAGTAAGGCCCTCGATAATGTATGGAGCCCTGCTGTGGTGGCCAAATTTGGAACAAGTGATAACCAGAGGGAGGCTTGCTGGTTTACAAAGATTGGCCGTGCTCGGGGTGCTATGTCCAGCACATCTACGATTAGCCTGGAGGTGATACTGAACCTTCCTCTTCTACATTTGCATACAGCAGCGGAGGCGAGGTAGAGGCCTTCAGACTAAAGTGTCTGGGCCAATGGAGAGGCAATAACCTATGCCACTCCAACATAATGGAGGTCAGAAAAATCAACACAACTGATCGAGATGCCATTAGACAAAATGACTCCAAACTACTCGATCCTTTGATGGAACATACAGCACCATCATAAGGTGGAAGTCACATCAGAGACAATACCAATGTTGTCAAGAGGGCAAATCTGGTACACGGATGGTTCTAGCACAAGCAATGAAGTAGGGGCTGGAATATACTAGAAGTGACCAAGGTCTAAGCCTTGGAACTCAAGCCTCAATATTCCAAGCCGAGGTAATGGCTATTTCCGTTTGCACGAGAGAGATTCTAAGATGGGGCCCTAGAAACCAACCCATAGTCTCTCCGACAGTCAGGCGGCAATAAAGGCTCTGCAATCTTGCAGGTTTTCTTCCAAACTAATTTGGGAGACTCACAAAAACCTCAGCGACATAGGAGCACAGAACAAGGTGAAACTTGTCTGGGTACCAGGTCACAAGGGTATCCAGTGGAATGAGAGCGCAGATGCCCTAGCAAGAGCGGTGGCAGCGCGCATCATCTCTAATCGGACCGGAACCAATCTGCGGAATCCCGTTTGGGGAAATTAAGCAGGACACGAAGAAATGGGTTAAGAACCATAACCAATCCTCCTGGTAGGAAGCCTATGGCTATACTTACGGGTAGATGATGATGATGGGACCATCCGACCGGCTCTCAAGACATTTTCTCGATCTGAGTCGGAACTCTCTCATAAAGGTGATAGGACTCTCAACAGGGCACTGCCACTGAGAAAACACCTGCACATGCTGGGGATATACCAATACTGCATACTATGCAGGTTCTGTGATCAGGAAGAAGAAACAGCCTTCCACATAATATTCGAATGCAAAGCCCTGGATCGCATGAGGATGGATATCTTCGGACACTGCAGTGCAGAAGATATCATTCCACAGGGAAACCTCGTTAGGAATCTCCAGAAGTTCATCAGACGATCTGGAGTACTCACGAGAGGTTCTACTCAGAACTACCTGTACTTCGGCCGATAGCCAGCATTGTCGAGCAATAATAATAACCGAGAATATAATAATTCTTGATTAGGGATTTATACACAAAAATTAATATTGTTACGAAATACCCGGCGATTAAAACAGCTGGGAAAACCATTGCAAAGCAACTATACAGTTACTAGATTTCAGTTGATGTAAACAATAGCGAGTCGACAGCAGACGCTTAGAGACACGCCGAAAAATCAGGAATTTGACGTTTCTAGGCGTTCTAGATGCCTTATTTTTTTATTATAAGATGACAATTATCATACAAACAGCAGATGTACAAGTTGAGATATAGTTAGAAGTGACAAATCAGATGTAACGAGTTGAGTTACAAATTAGAATCCAGTGAAAAACGCACTGAATTTTAGCAGTGTAAGTTATGTACCTGATAAAATATTTATTCTATTTTGAGTTAAAATATTTGTCTTTAACTTGATCTTTCTGGTTTGACAAGTAAATATTGTTTTTAAACAATTCATTGGGAACATTTTTGGAGTGTAAAAATTTCAAATTATGGATTCCAATTAAAAGTATTCTATCAAATGTGGAAATGAAGATATCTAGAAGCGGCGAAGGAAAGGCCATGAAAGGCCTGAGTCATATAATTATGACTCAGCACTTGATGGTGCATTTGCTATATCAGCTGTAAAGAAAGTCATGGGGAAAACCTACAGCAGCAGCATAACATAGCATGTATCCTTCGAGTCCAGTTGAACGTGGAAATAAAAAGTTCCTTGTCCTTCCTAACCAGAATATGAACTCGGTGTCTCAGTTACTTAGTGCTTTTTTTGGCTAAACATGTTGAGCAAATGCCAGCCCATTATTAGTAATTCAAGTCTTGGTTTCTATTAATCGAGTCTGGGTTCCCATTACCATAATATACCAACATCATACGTTTTCACACACTAACTCTAATAATAAAACTTTAATGGCTTTCGCTGATATGGGTTTACAAAACCTTAATAATTAGTTCGCCAAACAAGTTGAAGTATCCTTCCACTTAAACCTAAATTTTTATTATAGAAGTTGAATTGGAATTATGGAAAAGGTATTATTCAGAAAGGGGGAAAAATTGTTAAAAAAGCCTCACCAAAAAATGAATTGTATGACCTGGAATTTTATATGGAAAAAAATAGGCAAAAATGTTTAATACAAATCAGTTTCAATTTCGAGTGGTGACATAAACGAAATGGACATATTAGTAATGAAAGATTGGAAAGAACCAGAATTTTGGACGGTATCAATGTTAAGACAATATTTTCTGGAATATGCTAATACCGTGTGGAACAGTTCTGTCAACCTCTCAACCAGACCAAAATAAGCTCATCGACTGTTGGAGTTGGTACACAGTGATTTGTTCAGAATTGTAGATCTTACGACAACTGGAGTTCATCGATGATTTCGCGCATTACGAAGCATGATACACTCTAAATATTAAATCAAATATCCTCCACTGTTTCAAAGTCAATGATCATAACTCATTTGAACACAACTATACGACTTGTGTATGTTGTGACAATTGATGAGGATATATTTCGGATGGAATGAAGAGCTACTTTGAGAGTCATGGAATTCAGTATGAATTCACAAATAGTACTATGCTGGAAAAAGGCAGAACCGTGCTCCTGCATTCCAGGTCCAAAATAAACATTTGGAGTGAAGCAGTTCTGACATCTACACCTTCTCGTCAACGAATAAAGTTCCGGTAGAAATGTGGCTTGGAAATAAATTTGAGTAAGTATTTGGCTGACTTGGCATATCTTCATATTCCGAAAGAGCAGACAACTGAAAATTCGAGCAAAGATCCATGAAGTGTTTTTTCGCAGGTTACAGCCACAACGAATACAAACTGTGGTGTCCTGAAGACGGAAAAATGTTATTTGGGAAGGATGCTATATTTGATGAAATGAAATTTGCCGTTCCTTATAGATTTTTGACAAGACAATTATTGAGGAAAATGTAACGATCGAAAATATTTCGGATTTGAAACTCCATGCGAGAAAAACGATGAGACACAAATATCTGGAGGATTATATAGCAACAGCATTGAATGTAAAATGATCTTGGATAATGTACCATGTGACAGATTGGATGATGAGAAATAAAATAAATAATACCAATCCAAAAGAAAACGTGCCAATAAATGGATTTTCAAAATGAAAAGAGACGAAAACGGAATCATTGAATGATATAAGACTAGAATTGTGGTGAAAATTTGTTCACAAAGAAAGGGAAATTACTACAATCAGACGTATGCTCCAGTTGCCGGTCTCACAATTCTTCGGATCCTTCAAGCGACAATCATGAAGAAACATTTTGTTGCATATCAAATGGATGTCAAAGATATGTATGTATAAGGCGCCACCGAAAAGCAAAGAAAGGAACTCAAATGTCAAGAAAATGAATTCGTACTGAAATAGAGATTCAAAAGATTCGAAAATAACACAATATTTACTCTCATATTACCATTGATATGGAAATATTCGTTTTAATTTTGTTTTGATTCCAATTTATTTTTTCCCTATAAAACTTTCGGATTGGAATACTATTAAAGTGTTTAACGCATTTGATAATTTTCGTTCTGCTCATCTCGGCGGACGAAAAACTCCTAAATGATACTGCGTCATCCAAAAGATAAATTCGTTTCCAACAAATTTTCTTTTGCAGGTGCTTTTTCGAAGTTCCTGAAGACCAAAGTAGTTGTGAATAATAATATTGCATGTGGACGCTATCATCCTGCTGGCGATGAAAATATTCAAATAGACCATGTCAAAAGCTCTATGAGTTCTAGATAATTCGAACAAACTATACATGTTGTCCCAGAATAAAGGGCATAAACTCCGTAAATTTAACGGCGAAAAGTTCCGATAAACATATCCTCTAAGATGAGTATTAAATGTTACAGGGTATCGATAATGATAAACATGTTTTTTTTTTCAGAATAACTCCTTAACGGCTCAGCATTTCTCCATACAATTTGGTATGTCATTTGATAGCATTCAGTTTGAAATCTCGATGCAATTGCCGTGTTTGCAGCTTCAAACAGGGTCGTACCACTAATCGGCCCTCCCCAACTTTCACGCCACTGGATTTAAATAGATTTTGTTATATTTTTCTCCATTCTCAATCTTTTCTATAAAAAAGGGATAGGTTTCGTTCAGGGTTCGGAGGATATATATCATGATATAATAACCGATATATTCGATCATTAAGTTTAAAAATTTAAATTTTATAAACGATTCCGATCATCTTTTGTAAAGAAAGCCCATTTTGAACGTTATTAACGTTAAAATTAGTTCTTGTTTTGGACACAGATTGGCCGGGCAAATATACATTTATAGAATTAGGTTACACACTGGAGAGGCATCTACGGCAGGAATTGAAAGAGATTGTTGTTCTTTTGGGTTAGTTCAATTTGATCTCCGTAATCGATTCGGAAACCAAAAGGCTAGTAGACTTGTTTTCATGTTCGAGTACTTACCTGAATCTAAATTTGGATAAAAAGATTTTCAATACAAAGGACAACTTCTAACAAAATAATCAACAATGAGTCTCCATTTCACTTACACAGGTACTTATTCAAATTCAACTATCATGAAAATCGTTGAAATTTTCAATAATGAAACCTATCCCTTTATTGTACTGAAAATGTTGACAATTGATAAAAGTGCTAATTTCTATATCTATCCAGTGAAGTGAAAGTTGTGGAGGGCCGATCAGGGGTACCCATCTGAAGTTATAAACATCTGAATAGCATCATCATTCTAAATGGAATGCCATTAAATAACAAACCAAGTTACATGGGGAAATGCTGCTCCGTTGTGGAGTCAGTCTGGAAAACATTTTTTTACTACTTTTAACACCATATAACTTACTTTTTTCAGAAGATATGTTTAGGAGAACTTTTAGCCATAAAATGAAGTGAGAATTCTGCCATTGGAGTTTCTCCCCTTTATTCTGGGACTCCTTGTTTAAGGAAAGTGATTCGACCAAGTTGGAATAGAGTTAGAAGTAACAAGTCAGATGTAACAGAAAAGTTGAGATAAAAATTAGAATCCATTGAAGTGCGCAGAGTATTTAACATTTGTTTCATTTTGAGTGAAGATATCTTTCTTCAGCTTGATCTTTCTGATTTTCAAAAAGCATCGACAGTGTTACAAGTAAATACTATTTTTAAATGGAATATTTTTGAAGTGTAAAAACTTCAAGTTCTAGATTCCAATTAGAAGTATCCCATCAAATGTGGAAATGAGTATATCTAAATAATGAAGAGCTTGTGCGGGTAAGCACAGGTCATTATATATTATTAAATGGCACAGCACTTGATGGCGCTGTAAGGAAGTTGTAAAGAAAGATATTGGAAAAAAACCTACAGCAACAGCATATTGTAGCATGCAGGATACCCTTTGAACCCATAGTCGAACGTGAAAATGAAAAACTCCCGGTCCTGACCAGAACATGAACCCTATGTCTCAGCCATCCAGTGTATTTTTCCAAACACGTTAAACAGAAGCCATCCCATTATTAGTTATTCGAGAGCTTTTATTTTTGTAGGGTACTCCCATTTCCACGATATACCAACCTCAATCGTTTTGTCACATTACCTTTCATAAAACCACAGACAATTATTTCGCCCTACAATAGCTTCTTCAAGGCTCACTAGAAGTTAAAGTTTCATTAGAAAATTTAATATGGATTTTTATCAATTATATCGACTACATCAGTTCAACGTTATGTAACATGATATAATTATTCTCGAAAGAACTGAAAAGTTAATTTCGAAGTTCAGTTATTGAGAAATCCAACTGGATTTCTATATAACACATGTATATGTATCTATATTAGATATAATATGGCCTATGTAAAGTTGAATGTGAAATATTTTCAATATACTGCTTAATTTATTATTTGTTATAATGGATCAGGACTTTTATACACAATGAATCAAGTCAATTCACATCTGATTGCAGATCATCAGCTGCAATCACTAATGGTGGGAGAACTAACTGAAATGAAACGTTGGTTTATGAATATGATGAAGCATTATTACAACTAGGAAAAAGGAAATAGGTGTTTATATAATTTTTAAACTGATGCGATATGAATCAATTGATTTAACAGAAGGTCTTCTGGTTTTCTGACTCGAAGCAGCATCAACATACATGTGGTTGCTATTTTTATGACATCAACGATTTTGAACACTAAAATACATATCATGCTTCTTTATTGAATACAACTGAAAAGTATAAAATACAGTGAAAAATTCATGACAAATACTGGATTACTTCAAATTGAGTAAAGACTTGTATTCTTTGACTTGCTGCACCATGTTCGTGATTTTCGTCCCCCTGAAATTGAAAATGAAGGATATTAGTATGAGGGCTCAGAGTATTTCACTGTCAGGTAAATATACTAAACCAGGTTTTTTCGCTGTTTTTCCGGGCTCGTATGGAAAACTCGATGATGTAATGTTCCTAATAGTCTGATGTCTTACATATAAGTGAACAACACCCCCTGCATAACTTGGAGGAGGCAGGGTGTACATATGAAGCTGCGACTTAACAACGTCAACATATACTGCCTGCACAACATCGCAGGACCTGTCCACGGACAGGTATGTAGCGGTTTTGCTCCGCCCGCTGCCTTGTCAGAAGGGCAGGCATAAAACCCATCACCCCCCATAGAACAGTCCTACTCCCTCCTATACCATACTCTGTGGCTTAGTGATAGTTTTCCTGATTTTATATATTTATATGTTGTACTGTATGTTATACTCTTTTACGGCCTATTCAATTAATAAACATTTTTGTTTTTTTTGTGTCAGGTAAATCCGTAAGATTGTTTGGGATTGTTGGGAATGAATAAATATTTTCAATATAAAAAAATTCCCTCATCTTTTGAATATTAACAATAAGGGTTCTAAACAATTTAAATTAATTTTTTTGTCAGTTTAGTTGTCAGATCGCTATCCCCAGGACCACCCCTTATCCTAGGTCAACTAATGATTTTTATTTTAATGTATCAGAGAAATACAGTTAGATAGTTTAATTTTTAATTTGCAACTAGTTAGTTTATCTTTTGTGTGTTGTTTGTATATGGTTATATTTTATTGATTCTCGTATTTTAATGTTATGTTGGTAAACAATATACCAACTTGAGTAAGCCAGAGGAGAACTGTTATGAAAGGAATTTTTCATCCTTATTATGATTGAAATTTGAAGTAATAGTAGTAGACTTTACAGGAATCATGCATTTGTACAGAGAGAGTTATATTTTCCTTCTCTGGGAGATATATACTTTAAATGTTAAAATAGAGAACAAGAGATTAGTATTTTACAAAATTAAACTAGCAATTTTTTAGGAGAAACTTGGAACAAAATTTCATCTCTAATGACTTGGCACGGATTATATTGGTTTCTGGAGTTCTACGAATTTGGTTCAATTTTTGATATATGATGTGATTGAAAAGTATCAGTGGCCCAAACGTGTGGCACGCATTCATTTATGTAAATTTTTCAGTAGTCAGAAAAATAAGACCAAAACCACCAGAAAACTATTGATCATTGGAATCGCACGTAAAAAGGTAAGACCTCGTTAATCCTTGGCTCGCACAAGTTTCGACTTTTGAGGGCTGCCGTTCGTAAGGGGACGACAGCCGGTTAACGGAAAAAACAATTTTAACAATTTTTTTTTTTTTTAACAACAATTTCAACATGGTGAAGCAAGTGAATGTCTGTTTATTTTTACATGAAAGATTCATTTATGTGTCAAATTACGTCTTTCATAATGGTGAATTGTTGCATTTGTAATAATATTAGAGCAAATCACAAGATAAATGGAACTGATGTGTACATCAAGATAGTCCGGAGAAGAAATGAATTAGCTTCATTATACAGTAATACATTTCGACTACCAAATATAACTCCAAATTCAAGAATTTGTGTTGTTTTTGATAAAAGATAGATGTAATCCAGATGAAAGAAAACAACTTCACTGTCGAAATTAATGTTATCGTTTCCAAACCTCACGGATGTTTGATTTGCTAAAGGAATAGAATTAATCACAGTCTTGCACCGAAAGCGCGAAAGGACTTTATTTAAAGTTTAATATATTCCTACCAGAAGATATTGAAAACTGTAATGTTCACCTCAGTGATGATGATTTTGTGCTTCTCCAATTTATGGAAGTAGAACTCTATATGTTTATATCAAGTTTATATCGAGGCATTCTAATGAATGGAGAAGAAATGATGCAGTGGATTATTTGTATGAGGGAAATGAATAATGAAATGGTGATATCAGAATTGGAAAGTAAGAAAAATATTTCAAAAATACTTCAATCACGAAAAGGCACTGCAAGTTTATTCAATTATTGAGAATATATTGAGTTGTATGACAACGTATGAATCACAACAAATAAACATTTGATAATATTTCTGATCAAACAAAGTTTATCGTATGCTTTGCATTAGGCTCGATGCACACGGTCGAGTGGATTCGCGGCGTGTGCGAACCGTTCTCGCAGCGAGCACTCCATCCCACAATGCACACGGGCGAGCTTTTCCTGAAGAGATAGCAACTACGAAACTTCAGTACGTTATCTACTTCAAGCCTATCTCGCCGTGAGATCGTGGAGAAGTAGCAGTCCCTGGTGAACGCCGGCGGCGAACAGCGTGCACGTGGCGAATTCGCCTACGTGTGTTTCGAAAGTTTCGCTCGAAATCGCGAACTTGGCGATAGCGATGGCGTGTGCATCAAGCCTTATAGTTCAAGGCAAGCCGTTAGTTTGAGAATAACGAATAAGTCAATCGATAAATGTTTAAACAAAGTCAGTTTGCTGATATTTTATATAATCCTGAAACACAATCCGAAAGCAATATTGTATGCAGACTGTACATATCTCAAAGCTCCCCAATCTTAGTATTTTCGTGGAGTCAGACAGTAATATTCCATGCACATGAAGTATACAATTCTGTAGTTGCACCCTATTGGTATATATTGGATGTTCGCGTCCTTTTTTTCCTATGGGAGACATAATGATGCAGCTATTTTGATGCACAATACGACTCTGGATGGAAACAACCTCCGCACATGGACACGAGATGGCGATATCTTCGTTAGTCAATCGTGGTAACCGGGATGCATTGGAGTTCTTGAATAATCTGAACATTAACCACGAAATGCCGGCAATCATCAGACGAAAAGAAGAGCAATACACCACCGAAGAAGCTTACCGATCCAGGCTGGTAAATAAGACACGCTGGATAGTAGAGTCAGAGGATGGTCATCTGAAATCCACTTTCAAATGCTTCATGGACATGATACCACTCCAACATTGCGGAAATATTGAGGAGTTTATAAAAATTGCTAGTGCAACTATGAATTGCTTCAATGAATCTATTCACATGCAATCTACGGATGAAGATTTGGCTCTTAATATTATGGAAATTGCCCAGGAACCCAACGGTGTGCAATTGCAAGTGGAACAAGAACATTTACATTTACGTCGTGGGCAAAGTCCATGGTCACACCTCGATCAAAATGGGATACCATCATTTCCAAGGCTGAAATATCTCAGAGACAAAACTTTCCGAACTTATCAAGTAAAACAAGCCTCACATTACACTCAATTCAAGTTCGCTAGAGACTGAAATGAATTTGTAGTCGAAAATCAACTCTTCGAACTAGGATTATTGCGAGCTAGAATTTATTCCCGATGAAACCAATCCAAGAAGCATATTCGTTGCTTTCAATGAAATGGAGGACAACTCAGTTCGACTCTTGGAGGAGCCAGTTCTTACTAGGAACTTATTTCACATAACAGACAAGTGTAAGAACCCTAGGTGTGTGTGCTTATGTCCCAAGCATATTATGGTATCTCGGGAGCGCTCGACATGGAGCAAAAATTCAGTATCCCAAGAAACTTTTTGTTGGGGAAAATATTTGATGCTTCACGAAGGAATGAAAATATTCCAGAATTTCTGTATAAGTAGTACCTCATTATGCTGTTTTTTTAGAATGTATTTTAAACAGTGCGGCTTTTTTCGTCCCCCACCCCGTTGAACGGTTTGTCATGCAAACATGGATAGAGCACATCGTGATTGTTTGAATGAGGCAGCAGAGGGGGGGGGGGCACACCAATTTAAAAATTTCAAGCGGCATGGGAGGACAAGTGATACATCGTTGAAAATATATTTCAATTATCTATTCAACCATCTGAATTTTTTCGGATTCCGTTGATATATTTTTCACCATATGCACTCTAAATATCAAGTATAAATGCGGATCTGAATGGAACTCGTATCTCAATAAATTTAACAGTTTGCTGAGGAACAATGATTAAAAAAATTGTTTTGTAAGGTATTACACATACTACTTTTTGAGAGAAGATACAGTGCAATTACTTGGCAGATGGCGCTTGAAAATTTCGAATGGCAAAGAGATCGAAATTGTAACAATATGTATTAACGAAAATCAAATTCTCTTTTCAACGATTGGTTAATTGACACCCCTGCCATTTGAAACCTTTAAATTGATTTTCCCCCCTCCCACCCCCCTTATCAAGCAACCACAATGTCTTTTATTTCAAAAAGTAGTATCGATTCAAAATGGTTTTGGTTTCATGTTTGTACGTAAAACCGTTCAAAACTTAACAGAGGGGGAGGGGGCTAAAGAAGCCGCACGGTATGTGTTTTTTAGCAGTTGTGTTTATGATAAAAGTGTCACTGTGATTTCGGTTTTCATGATTGGAGAATGCAATGATTCTGATTCAATTAGAAGGAAAATCTACGCACAATGAAATGATAGAATTCATCATTTGTTGGGGGTATGTTGCTATCACTCGTACATTGATTGTGAAACATCCAGTGCACTACATGGATTTTTGTGATCACACATCGATCACCTGACATTTGCCGATACTGGAAACCGAAACTGGAAACTGTGCAGGATTTTAAATAAATATGTACTATTGAAAGGCATCCGCCATTTCCTTCTCATGGCTTTTGTTATCAAAAGATGCGTGCCACACGTTTGTGCCGATGGTAACTTTCATTTATCTACCTATACTACACCACATATCAAGAATTGAACAAAATTAGTAGAATCACAGAAACCCACATGATCCGTGCCATGTCCTTTATCTTCAGATATCAAGATGAGCCTACTGGTATAGACAAATTTCAATATTTTCATTTTAATATTAATATTGATGCTCGTAGGCATAACATATGTATTAGATTCAACAATCTATGAGATCAAAATAGTTGTATATCTGAATAAAATACATACTTCGTGGTAGTTACGAACGGGATACTTACGATTCTTGAAGACTGGTTCTTATAGTGTTGGTGTGAGTCTCGTTAATTGTAGCAACTTTCTTAACTTCTTGGGCTTTCCAGGTCTCGATCTATAGAAACAAGACGTTAGTTATGTATAGAATAATTATCCAATGGAGGAGATCCATGACTAACAGTGGAGGTGAGATGAAAGTGGGTAGTAGAGTTCGACTGTAAGTTTTTTCACTACCCAGTACAGAATAATTTTTAAAAAGATTTGAGTGAGCGTACCTGAACTTCTTGATACTTCATTTTATTTTTGCTTTTGTCAATTTTGTTTCCATAAGCTACAACTTTCATATTAACGGCCTGCAGTTCATCCATGAATGCTTTCTCTGAATCTGATGGTGCCCTTTTTTTTCTTGATACCAGCATCAGCAAATTTTCGCATCTGAAATAATATATATGATATGAACAATTATTGGGGAACCAAAATGATTTAACATATGATGATAATAAAAATATAAGAAAATGTATTTAATCAATTAGAAAGGGCGGAGTATCAACAATTTGCTATTTTTTTCAACTCACTACCCAACCCAATTATTATGAATATATTACAAATAATTAAAACAATATTTCAATAATTAAAATGTATCAACATAATTGCCCTAAAGAACCCCGTTGTGGTATCGTTGTTAGAGAAAAAAATCATAAAATCTTTGATCTTGAAAACCCCACAAACTAATTTTGAATAGAATTTTACAGAATACATCCGCCAATTTGTTTCTACTTTAACAAATTTCTTAGTTCATTGTCACCGAAATTATGAACATTTGCCAAATTTCAAGTCAGACTACCAGAAATGAGAAAAAAATTCTGGATGTATACAGAAAAAAAACTTTGAATTTCAAGAAAAACTTTGATTGAATGAAAACCAATACAACTCCTATTATACAAAGTGGCCTATTCAAAAGCAGGGAAACACTGCAATTTTTTTATTTGTTGTCCGATTTGGACATTTTTGTTCTGAAGAAAAGGGCTTCGATCAGCAGCTCTATTACACCGCCATAACTTTAAAATAAAATTCCAAATTATGTTCAAAACACCTATTAGTGATTTTTAAAATGAAATTTCACTACGCTGGATTCGTGATATTTTCAAATGTAACAGAAATTATACGGAACTAAATTATAAAATTAATATTCCTCAACTGATGACTCGAATAAATTTCACTGTTTTCTTTTGTTGATTTATTATTGGTCGCCTTTAGTGAAAAAACTAGTTGATATGTATTTTATTTTAACTAAAATATGTTTGTTCAGGCCCATATAATTAATAGTTGATACTATTATATGTTGAAACTGAAGGAGTATTTTGATTTTATCGTTCATTCAAATATAAAAATATCGTTATACATATTAGCAGTGAAGCGTAATATAATTCTTACTTGTTATCCTTATATTTCTGAAAATGGGCTTTTGAGCTGAACTACTAGATGGCGCTATCGTCATGTAACCTATTTCTTTGCAACGTTATAATAATAACGTTTATTTCAAATAATATGTAAATACAAAGTGAGTAGAAGAGTACGTGAATAAACGTATCAAGTCACGAAAGCATCGCTTGTGTGTGACAGACAGTTTTAATTTACAATACAATACAATATTAAAAGTAGAATGAGTGGTAAAACTAACAGGAAAAATAGACATACGATTATCTAATAAATAATAAGTAATAAGTGATAATTGATATGTTATGTAATAAGCAATAAGTAAAAGAGTAATGGGTAATGAGTAATGAGCAGGCATGATTTTGGTGATAAGTGGATGCATATAAAAATAAAAATATGTGCTCTTATGTATTATTTAGAGTGAGGATTTTCATTTTTTTTTTAATTTCAAATATAAACATACATATATACATACATATATATATATATAAATAAGGATGGATTTAGCGAGGGGCAATATATGAAAATATAAGTGGAAAAGTTATTGGGTATAACCCTCAAAATGTTCTGCAACCGTAGACACGTGTTTCGAGCTTAAGCTCTCATCAGTACGGTAAAATCAAGTGCGAAGATGTACAACACTTGGATGTAAAAATTGAAACAAAGGAAGTCAACAACACTTGATTTTACCGTACTGATGAGAGCTTAAGCTCGAAACACGTGTCTACGGTTGCAGAACATTTTGAGGGTTATACCCAATAACTTTTCCACTTACATATATATATATATATATATATATATATATATATATATATATATATACACATATATATACATATATACAAACACATACATACACACATACATACACACACATATACATATATACAATGAGGAAAGTACGAGTGCTCTTATGAATAAATTAAAGTGTGTATCTCAGTACGGGATTTAGAGAAAATGTACTTTTTCAGTTGCATTTTGAACGAATTTATGTTTGTAACGTTTTTCAAGTTGTCCGGTAGATTGTTGTACAGTTTCAAACTCTGGTATCTGTGGCTTTTTTGTCCGATGGCTTTATTCATGAAAGGTATTTTATATTTGTGTTCTCTACTTCTTGTTATATTTATGATCTATTTTACGTAGTGCAAACTTATTTTTATGCAGTCTTATATTGATGTAGTGGAAGAAAAGTTGTATTGGGTCCAATATTTCTGTTTGTAGGTAAAGATCGTCCGACGGGTGGGTTTTTTTTTGTTGTAAATTATTTTTAGGAAGCGTTTTTGGGTTATTGATATTTTATTCATGATTGTTTTACTCGATGACCCCCAAGCTAGAATCCCATAAGAAATATGTGATTGAATAAGAGCAAAATATAGGGTTCTCATGGTTTTTTCATCAAGTATGGCTCTCAATGTTATAAATCGATATATTAGATATTGGAGTTTTTTAACTACGTAGTATATTTGGGTATTCCATTTCAGGTTGGAGTCAATAAAGATTCCTAAGTATTTTATATGAGGGACCGGTTTGATTTCAAAAAGGTTGTCAATATTCAGATTTTCCGAAGGAGGGGAGTTTCTACTATTTGTGTATATAGGTAAATAATGAGTTTTGTTGAAGTTAATTGTGAGAAGTTTATGTGCGAACCAATCTTTAATAATCAGGAGATCTTTTTCTACTTTGGTGGTTTTCAGGTCGGTCCATGTTGTGTGCTCATAGAAGATAGCGGTGTCATCGGCATATGTGAAAATTTTGCCAGTTGTTGGAATTTGGAATAAGTCATTCAAATATATATTGAATAATATTGGGCCCAGAATAGTGCCCTGCGGTACACCGTATTCAATTTTTTTGAAGTCGCTTTTGAAGTTTTCAATTTTGACGCATTGGCGTCTATCTTCCAGATAGCTACTAAACATTTTCAATGCGGATCCTCTTATACCGATATTCTCGAGTGATTCTAGGAGAAGTGGGTGACTAACGGTGTCAAATGCCTTGGACATATCTATGAAGACACAGAGAGCTGCTTCATTGGTATCCAGGGCATTATACATTTCTGACGTTAGATCGAGAATTGCATCCTGCGTTGAGATACCTTCTCGGAACCCATATTGTCTGTCTGAGAGGATGTTATACTTTTTCAAATAGGCAGATAATCTAGTTTTTATAACCTTTTCAACAAGTTTGGATAATGTTGTTATCAGAGATATTTATAGGTCTATAATTTACTATTTCATCTCTATCACCCGTTTTAAACATTGGAAGAATCATTGCAATTTTTAATTCTGATGGGAAAATTCCTTCTGCTAGAAGTCTATTTATTAGGTAAGTTAAGGGTTCTATAATATTTGGTGAAACATGCTTCAGGAGTTCAGCACTAGTTCCGTCTATTCCCACTGCTTTTTTGTTTTTTAGAGATTGTATGAGTGTTGCTAATTCTGTCGGATTTGTAGGGAATAAAAACATTGACCCTGGATGATTTGTGTTTTGTTTCGTGATATTATTACACGTTTTTTTTACGATTTTTTCTGCTAGTTTTTTACCAATATTTATGTAGTTATCGTTAAATGCTTCAACAATTTTTTTCATATCTTTCGTTTTTTTCCCTGTGATGTTTATCTGTTTTATTTTAGTCGTGTTGCGCTATGTTCCACAAATTTCCCTTACTGTTTCCCATAGTTTAGTGTTATCTGTTTGATTATTCTCAATTTTCTTTTTGAAGTAATTTATTTTTGTCTTTCTCAGGATATAATTAAGATTGTTCCTGTAGCGTTTATAATTTTCCTTCAGAGTTTCATTATTAGGGTTTTGAATTGTTCTTTGGTACATTTTGTCTCTGGTGTTAATGGATTTGATTATTCCGTTAGTGATCCAAGTTTTTCTTTTTCTCTGTCTTAATTTGATTGTGTTTGTGAAGCAAATTATATGATCATTCAGCATTTTTATAAATTTTTTGGTTGCAGTTACTGCATCTAGTGTTTGATATATTTCCGTCCAGTCTGCATGTCGAAGTTGTGCTTTTAGTTTGGGGTAATTTACAGTTTTGATCACTTTATTTTGTTCGTTGGGAATAGTTGTATTATTTCCGATAATTATTTGCAGGAAAGTGCAATAATGGTCAGTGAGATTGGTTTTTATTATGATGGGTATTAGTAATTCAGTGTTTTCTTTTGTTTTAATAAACATATGATCTAGGCAAGATTTTGAGGTATGAGTTACTCTTGTATAATCATTTATCAGCGAGATAAATTTTAATTCACTCACGGTATTCAAATATTCGATAGTAGGAACATCAAAGGTTTCATCCAAGATATCAATGTTGATGTCGCCGAGAAAGACAAAAAATCAGCACTACCACAGTTCATGAGAAAGCTTTTTAGTGAGTTTGTAAATTCCAGAGTGCAATACGGTGGGTTTTTATACATGGCAAGAATATTGATTTTTTTATCATGAAAAAGTATTTTGGTAAAAATGAGTTTGTTTTTTTCGTTAAAATCAATTATTTCATAATTGTAGTTGAGCTCAGTTTTTATGAACATGACTATTCCATCATTTTGGTTGTACAGTCCCTCATTATATATTGCTTCGTATCCATTAATATTATATAGATTTACATCACCTATCTGCCTAGTTTCTGTGAACACAATGACTTCTGGCTCGTACGTGAGCTGTTTTAAATATCCTAGGAATGCATCAAAGTTTTTATGAATGCTTCTTATGTTGTTGTGAACAATTTTAAAATTGATATTTTCACTATTTACTTTTATGACTTCATTACACTGTTCAAAGTTAGATAAGATTTCCGTTCTTATATTTTGCGTTTCAAAGTCTGTTATATATTTCTCCATTTTTGATAAAGGTAAGCACTATACATAATTACTAATATAAATAAATACAAAAATAATAATTTGGAATCTAGGGTACCTATAAAATAATTTTAACGGTTTGAACGCGTTCTGGTGGTTTTATCTGCTGGTGGTTTATTCGTCTTCAAAGTTTTTTTTATTGCTCCAGTAAGAATGGGGTCTGTTTTCAGTTTGATTAGACTGTTCCTGTCCTTCCTCGCTCGCGTATCGAATCAGATCTTGGGTGGGGGTTGATGGCTCGCTGTTTATTCTGGAAGGGATATTTTGTTGATGTATGAGGTCAGCGGCACTATAACTTGTTTCGCCCACTATAAGTTTATTGCCCCTGATGTAGCAATTGTTCATGCTTCTTTTATTTTATTCTGACAGTTGTCATGTTGACAGATGCTGAGAGTTTGTATCGCAATAAACATTCATTGTCACTGATGCAATCTTTTCAATCATTTCAACCAAATACTTCATAACAAGAACACACAAAAACATTTTGGTCCTTCGAGCGAATTAAAGAAGAAAAGCAGTTCATCAGCGTTGGATCCAACAGCAATTCGGCAGCCAGTTGCAAATACATTCAGGAATCAACGTTTATGCACCGATTCAAGCCATTCATTCAAGATCGCATACACCAGTCGCACTGTAAGTCCTTCCCAATCTACCCCATCCTAAATCACTTGCATACGTAGTTACTTTTCATAATATTATTACAGTTTCAATTCAATTGTCGTGTATTGTTGTTTCGTTTGACTTTTTGGTTGTTTTCCGCACCACAAATATGTCGGACAACGAGACTCTGAATAATTCAGATTCTAAGTCAACATCTGAGTTACAGAATTTATTCGATCAGAGGGAAACTATAGTCTCGAAATTAAGTAGGTTTGTCACATTCACAAATAATGCTATTGGCGCAGATTTACTAGAATTAGAATCGCGATTAGAACATATTCCAGGAGTCTTGCAACAATTTGAAAGCGTTCAGTATAGAATAGAGATGTCAGACAAATCTGAAATTAATTCTTCAAACAGAGAAATATTCGAAAATAGCTATTTCAAGGCTATAAGTAAGGCTAGGGATGTTATCATGAATATCCACGGGTCTAGAAATGCTAGAGCAAGCCAGTGTGCCCAAGTAAACACAAACCAATCTTCACAAAGTATTACCGCACGAACCTGTCTTCCCCCAATTGAGTTGCCAACATTTGATGGCGATTATAAGAAATGGCTCTTTTTTCATCAGCGGTTTGAGGCGCTTGTTGATAAAAATGAACATTTAACGAACATTGAAAAATTCTACCACCTTCAAGGTCGCTTGAAGGGTGAGGCACAGGAAGTCATCCAAGACTTAGCATTAACAGATAAAAATTATGTCATCGCGTTGAAACTTTTAAAAGACAGGTACGAAAACAAACGCGTCATAATAGATAGGCACGTAGACGATTTGTTTCAGATACCGGGTGCGACAAAAGAGTCCCACATTCAATTGCGAAAATTAATCGATTCATTCAAACAACACATTCGCTCTCTAAAAGCATTAGGGGAGCCAACTGATTCGTGGGATCGGTTAATAATACAGTTATTGAAAATAAAATTAGATACACGTACTCGGGAGCGCTGGCAAGAATTTTCACACACACCAATAAAAAAGGAACCTCCAACACTAACGAAGTTTTTTGATTTCTTGGTTAGTCGGTGTGAATACCTAGAAAGCAAAGAAAAAACAAACAACTCCTTGCAGTTATTAACACATTCAAAATCTTTCACTCAAAACACACAGTCACCAAGTTATTCATGGCTAAGAAAATCAGAGACTTGTACTAATTTGTCAGTAACAGACATTTATTGCATGTTTTGCAAGGAAACAGAGCATTACATTTATGCATGTAAAAAATTCTTGAATTTATCAGTAATTTCTAGACGAGACGAAGTAATGAAAAACAAACTTTGTTTCAATTGTTTAGGGAAAAATCACACAGCGGAAAAGTGTACCAGGGGCGTTTGCAAAGTTTGTCAAGGCAAACACAATACGCTTTTACACATAGATAATGTAAAACATCAAAACAATCAACAAACTATCGATAATTCAGGTGCAAACGGTACGCATTTGAGTTTAACGCAAAATACAGCTCTCGAAGAAAATAATACTTGTCCAGAATCATCACATGAGCCAAACGCAGCAACAGTTATTGCACATTCGGTAAATAGAGAATTCAATCAGAATATTATTCTTTCTACTGTGTGTCTTTACGTCAAAGACAACTTTGGAAATCTTATGAAAGCTAGAGCACTCCTTGATTCAGGTTCTCAGTCGAACATAATCACGAAAGCTCTAGTGGAAAAACTAGGACTAAATTCACAATCAATAAATCTGCCATTGATTGGTGTAAATCAATCGACAATCAATATATCTGAGCAAGTAAACGTTTGCATTAAATCGCGTGTAAATTCATATGAGGAAAAATTGCCATTCTTAGTATTGAGAAAAATCACGGGAAGCATTCCGAATTTCATATTGAATCGTAGTACTCTTAAAATTCCTCCAGATTTAAAATTAGCAGATCCCGACTTTGACAAAATTGATCAAATTGATTTGCTAATAGGAGCGGGCATATTTTGGGATTTACTATGTATCGGACAGTTTAAACTTGGTAATAAACAGCCAGTTTTACAAAATACAAAGTTAGGCTGGATAATTTCGGGGCCTATCAATATCAGAAATTTGAAACCTAACGCTGAGGCAAATACATGCAACTTAATCACTGTCGCAGCATTATCAGACCAAATCGAAGCATTTTGGAAACTGGAAGAATGCCCACCGATAAAAAGGCGCACAATCGAAGAGATCCAATGCGAAGAACACTTCGTTAAAACAATAAAACGCGGTTCGCATGGAAGATTTATAGCGACGTTGCCAATTCGTCATAATGTCGGAGATTTGGGGAAATCTGATGAAAGTACAATGAAAAGATTTTATAAGTTAGAGAATAAGCTGAGTAAGGATCCAAGCATGTACAGTCTTTACCTAAATTTCATGAGAGAGTACGAACAATTAGGGCATATGTCCAAATTATCGAATTTGGAACGGGGGTTGAATGAGAATGCTTATTTTTTACCGCATCATGGGGTCTTCAAGAATGATAGCATCACTACGAAGCTACGGGTGGTGTTCGATGCATCAGCCAAGTCTGATAACGGTATCTCTCTCAATGATAAATTGATGGTAGGACCAGTAATTCAACAAGATCTTTTTTCGATATTAGTTCGTTTTCGACAGCACATTTATGCGATGGTCGCAGACGTCTCTAAGATGTACCGTCCAATAGAGGTAACAGAAAGTCAACGTAAGTTCCAACGAATCTTTTGGCGAGAAAATTCGAATCTGCCTTTGTCCTATTACTCTCTAAACACAGTGACATATGGAACAGCGTCAGCTTCGTTTATCGCTATACGTTGCTTGCATCAACTAGCACTCGAAAATAAAAATAAACATCCATTAGCCGCGAAGGCAATAGAAACTGATTTCTATGTCGATGATTTGATTACCAGATCAGACACAGTTCAGAACGCTCAGACTTTGAAACGTGAAATTACGAACATTTTGGATACCGGATGTTTTCCACTAAGAAAATGGAAAACAAACGAACCAAAAATAATAACGGATGTCATTACAGATATCGTAGATGTACCTAATCATTATTTATTAACAGATTCAGAATCTAAAACGCTTGGTGTTATATGGAATTCAGAATTAGATGTCCTAACATTTAAAATGAATTCTTCAATTCTAACGAATATCACGAAAAGAACAATATTATCCTTAATAGCGCAAATTTTTGATCCGCTAGGTTTAGTTGGACCAGTTATCACCAAAGCTAAGGTAATTATGCAAACATTGTGGAGGTTACAGATATCATGGGATGAGCCTGTACCTTCTTCACTTGCCGATGAATTTGTTTGTCTATACAAGGATTTGTCTTCGGTATTAAATGTCAAAATTCCCAGGCGAATATTAATTTCTAATGCTATAAGAATTGAAATTCATGGTTTTAGCGACTCTTCAATCGTTGCTTATGGCGTTTGCCTATATATGCGGAGTATTGATATTTCAGGCAATTATTGGGTAAGGTTAATCTGCGCAAAGAGCAGGGTGGCTCCCCTGAAGGTGATAACGTTACCGAGACTTGAGCTATCGGCCGCTGTTTTACTAGCTAACCTGACCAACAAGGTAGTTTCAAGTCTAAATTGCGTTGTTTCAAACATTTTTTATTATTCTGACTCTACCATCGTATTGTCGTGGTTAAGAACCGAATCTGCACTCTTAAAAACTTTTGTGGCAAACCGAGTTTCCGAGATTCAGCAATTAACCAATATTAACCATTGGCAACACGTAAAATCAGAAGAAAACCCAGCTGATGTAATTTCTCGTGGACTTCTGCCTACTCAGCTAATTTATTCAAATTTGTGGTGGAACGGTCCAGAGTTTCTGAATGACAATAAACTCAGCCCGAATGGAAATATAAATGATTGGGTTCCAGTTACCGAATTACCAGATATAAAAAAATCCTTAATATCTGTCATCGTTCTAGCAGACGAATCGCTGTCTGAAAGATTTTCTAGCTTTGATCGTTTAAATCGGATAGTTACCTGGTGCCTAAGATTTAAAAACAATGCCTTGAGTAAAGGACATGAACGGAAATTTGGAAAGCTTGATTTATCAGAGCTACGTTTAGCTCGAAAAAATATTCTACAAGTGATTCAAGGGATTCATTTTGAGGAGGATATTCGACATATGAGCAAATATAAAACTGTCAAATGTTCGTCTAAATTATCAAATCTAAATCCATTTTTAGACGGTAATAAATCGTTAAGAGTTGGAGGTAGAATAAGTAAGTCGAAATGTTCTTATGATAAAAAATTTCCATTCATATTACCTCATGATAGTCACGTTACTCGACTTCTCATTGAGCAGGAGCATAAGCATATGCTACATGCGGGAGCTCAGGCGACATTATCTTCTTTAAGATGTGTATATTGGCCTTTACGAGCTATAACTTTAGTCCGAAAAATTCTTCATAAATGTATTATCTGCTTTAGAGCCAAACCTTCATCATACCAAGAAATGATGGGAGACTTACCTGATTTTCGTCTAACTGAAATTAGGCCATTTCTCAACTGTGGCGTGGATTATGCGGGACCTTTCTATGTCAAAGAAGTTAAACACAGAAATAGGAAGATTATCAAGGTTTATTTGTGCACATTTGTTTGCATGGCTACTAAAGCCGTCCATCTTGAAGTGTCTAGCGACCTGACAGCTCATACATTTTTGAACGTTCTCAAACGATTTGTTTCTAGACGCGGAATTTGCAAAAATATATATTCTGATAATGGTGGATCATTTGTAGGCGCAAATAATGATTTAGCGCGTTTTTTGAAAACACTGCAAAATGAAACCGTTCTCAGTACGTTTTTCGAAAGAAATGAAATAAGCTGGCATTTCATACCTGCTAAGAGTCCACATATGGGTGGTTTGTGGGAAGCGGCTGTAAAGTCAGCGAAACACCATTTAAAACGCGTCGTCGGTTCAAATCACCTTTCATTAGAAGACTTCAATACACTATGTACGCAAGTTGAAGCTATCCTCAATTCCCGCCCATTAGTCCCATTAAACGACGATCCTAACGACCTTACCCCCCTAACTCCTGGTCACTTCCTCATCGGTGCAATTCCCCAAGTGGATGTAATAAAGGAACCGTTCAATAAACTATCGGCATACAACCAGTTACAACAAATGTCACAGCATTTTTGGTCAAGGTGGCAAAAGGAGTATGTACCCCAGTTACAACAGAGGACTAAATGGAAGCAGCTGAGCCATCGTCATCTCAAAGTTGGGGCAATGGCCCTTGTTAAAGAAGACAACGTGCCTCCATTATGTTGGCCCTTAGCCCGTATAACACATCTCCATCCAGGGCAGGACGGCGTTGTTCGAGTGGTCAGCTTACGTACTAAAGGTGGAATACTGAAGCGTGCCATTTCCAAGATATGTGTTTTACCCGATCAAGGAGACTGACAAAAGACAATTGTTGTTTCAATTTGAATTTATTTCACATACTTTCAACTTTATTGAAATTGTATTTTTGAAAGCCGAGCCTTTCAAGGGGGCCGGTATGTTCATGCTTCTTTTATTTTATTCTGACAGTTGTCATGTTGACAGATGCTGAGAGTTTGTATCGCAATAAACATTCATTGTCACTGATGCAATCTTTTCAATCATTTCAACCAAATACTTCATAACAAGAACACACAAAAACAGCAATTTAGATTATTATTTTGCCTTTTCTCCCTCAGATGTTTCTTGAGGACCTTCAGTTCAGTTTGCTGTGTTTGGGTTAAATCTTGAGCAATGGATATGCCAGTTCCTTTCAGTAGCTTAGCGTTTTTGAATAATTCTTTTTTGGTCATGTATGAGACAAAACCAATTTTGACTGGGCAGTTTTTGTACTTTCCTAGGCAGTAATAGTCATTTATTTGGTGTTTTTGCAGTTCGAAATTCAGTAGTCTCTTTAGTTCTTCAATTATAAATTCTAATGTTATTTCATGAGGTTCTTTATCCAGCCCATAAATCACTATATTATTATTTTTAGAATTCCTTTCCAGCAGCTCTACTTTGTTTCTCAGGCTGGCGTTTTCAGTTTCCAGGCTTTTGCTGTTCAAGTTTTCAAGTTTAAGTTGTAGTCTTGTTTCACTAGCAAAGATTGTGTTTTTCAGTTCCTCTTTGTTTTTGTTCATTTCCAGTAATATTTTTTGAACTGCCTCTTCATTCATTGTTCAGTTATTTTTACGCCGAGAAATTGGGTGTCAGCACACAGCCAGTGATACATAAAATAATATTGGTGGTGAATTGGGTGTGGCTTGTTAGGACACAGCCTTTACTTTTGTATCTTCTGTCGGTTTTTTGGCACACAGTTGGAATTTCTTTACTTTTATCATTCGGAATGTTGAAACAATTTATACAATAATGGTGAATTGGATTATCGTAATCAATGTTGACTTACAGAGGACGAATAGGGATCACTTATATCCACAGCAACCACTTTTTTTAAAAATTTTAATAATGTTTATTCGTCAGTTTGAAGAGCCAAAGAGAAACTCAGCACTACCTGCTCACTCGATATGAGATATATGAGTTATAAATAAAAAAAACAGATATTTCATTCTCTTGAAGCCACTTTCAATGCCTATTCAGATTTTCTTTACTTATTACTGGTTGAAAGTTGAAATCTATTTTGGAGACCTGATATTTGTTTTGGAAACCAGAAATCTGTTATGGAAGCCTGTGATGTTTATCCTATTATATTTTCAACATTTGCCGCGTCCCGAATAAATGTTTACATGACGTTAACAAGATCTTATCGCCATCTAGTAGTAAGTAGTAGAACTCAAAAACTTATTTGGCAAACTCGAACATTCTTCCTTGTTATTTCTAACATCTATCAGACACTACGATGAACTTACTTTTAATTTTTTTTTCTTTATCTCTCCACATTACATTAATTATATTTCTAACATCTATCAGACACTTTCATAAACTTACTTTGAGATTTTTTCTTTTCTCTTTACATAAGAACGTCTTTGAATTGTTGTCCTAGAATTGGATGTATATCTGTTGGTTAATAAAAGTTTATTTATTTATTACTGATTTATTATTTGTCACGTTGCGAAGAAATAGGATACATGATGTTAGCACCTCCTAGTAGTTCAAATCAAAAGCTCATTTTCATAAATATATTGGTAACAAGTAATAATTACATTGCTCTTTAATGCCAATATATTATATTGACGATATTTTAAAACGTGAATAAACCCCAAAATAAAAATATTCGTTTAGTTTCAATATATATTGGTGTCAACCACAAAATATATGGAAATAAAATACAGGGCAAAATTTATTTGGAAATTTCTCATGATATAACCAACACCATATGATATATTGGGATGAAACACACTATATATATATATATATATATATATATATATATATATATATATATATATATATATATATATATATGCTGAATACTTGTTTCAAGGAGTAATAAATGTTCCAGTGACTGTAAAACAGCCGAAAACAATCCTTTAGGAACTCACTACACCTTTGTATAGATTGTATGGCATATGTTCGACAGAAAACAACTACTTCTCTGGCTAATCTGTCGAAGTATTAGCCAGAGAAGTAGTTGTTTTCTGTCGGACATATGCCATACAATCTATAGTGAGTTCCTAAAGGATTGTCACTGGAACATATATATATATATATATATATATATATATATATATATATATATATATATATATATATATATATATATATATATATATATATATATATATATATATATATATATATATATATATATATATATATATAGGTGTTCAAAATATGCCCAAATCGAATACCCATCCATTTTTTCGAGGAAAAAAATGCATAATGGTCCTTCTCAAAATTTCGACCCATTTAGCAGAGCACAGTAGGCCTTGAAAATAAGAATAATTCATATTTGTCAACATATTTCAATAGAGCTCGTCAAGTACTATAATTGGAAATTTTCATTTTTCAAAATTGGTCAATGTGTTCCAAAATAACAGGGTATTGCGGTTTTAAACCTCATACACTGTTTATGGAATCGTGGAAAAATAATTGTTGATTTTCAAGTTATTTTGGAAAAACTGAATTTTTCGATTACTCATTTTATTTTTTTCATCAGAGCTGGAACGTGATGAAAGATACATTTCACGGAAACTTTCTTGTAATGATATCAACTTTACTGCTCAATGTTTCGTTATCGTTATTTCAAATTTGGCCCTGTTTCTGAGGATAAATTTTTTTCACGTATTGTCCTCTTTGAATTCAATGATGCATCATTATGCAGGTTTCAATAAGTTTCCAATAATTTTCAGTATTCATCACGAATTTTTTGAGAGATTTTGATTTTTTCAGATCTAGGATTCTACTTGAAAATATCTTAAAAAATTGGAGATGATCTGACACATAATGAAACTGCCATGTGAGATACCTCATTGAATTTAGAATGAAAAATACTTTTAAAATCTGTATTTATTAAAACAGGCCAGGATTTACAAAACATAAATTGATTATGGTTGTATGATAACCAAGCATCGTACACTGATGTAATCACAAGAAAGCTCATAAAAGTTTCTGTGAACATCTATTTTATCTTCTTCCAGCTACTTCCCTATAAGATAACCCTTCTGTTACGCAACTTTTATCCCATTTAACCAAAACGGTATCTATTATCATTGTTTAAATAGAAGATAGACAATGCCTGTGGAAAAGGTATTGGGTCCAAACGCGAGTGACATCTAGCGTGATTAGTTACAAACATGGATATTATATGTAATTTTAATGCAGGTTCCTTCAAAAAACCCCGATTTTAATGCTGTCCCATTGTTTCAATCAAGTTACGACATGACTTGGAGGCCAGATCACTGAAGTTACGATATGACTTGGATGCGAGCTCACTATCGCCATCTACATGTCGCATCCATTTTGATCCAATTATAATCCCATAAGGTTGACTAACTATCTTCTATATAAACAATGCTATTACCAATGACATATTACCGTTAGACTCCGTTATTTGCATATCGTGCTGCGGTCATCACAAAGTCACATTCTAAACACAACTTTTAATGCCGCTTGTTTCGCGGCAATGATCTGCTTTTATACATATGGGTTGACTGGCAACTATTTTCCGAGAAACAAGCGCCCCTAAAAATTGTGTTTAGAATGTGATCTCAGTTCGGAATATAAATAACGGAGTCTAGCCGTAATATGTCATTGTGTATTACCGTTTCAGATATCCCTGAGGTGAACGACAACCTTATCTTGGACAAACTGTATTCTTTCAAGCCAAATTCCATATTGGTTCTGTTGAAATGAAAGAACTACCTACTTACTTTTTCAACAGTTCATCCTGCTTATCTTTAATATCCTCATACTTCTCGGCCAAATTGCGGGCTTTCTCTTGCAAAATTTCACGTTCATTTTTCATGATCTCAATTTCTTTTTGCTGATTCCTCTTCATCAGGAAAAGAGTCTGTACTCTTTTCTCGAGTTCTTCTCTTGCTTTGGAATTATTCTTGAAATAGTCTTCTCTGAAAGCTTGTGCAGCCCTTTGAAGAAGCTGTATGAGATAACATTCTATAATAGATTTATGACAATAGGATATCGAGGTGGTTTTATTTACTGATGTTTGAATGATGTTTAGACGATGTAGTAACTTGATTACTTATATTTCGGACGTCCATCATCTCAATGGTTGAAAGATTTATATCTCTTTCAAATTTTTCACAACGTTTCAATTGCTTGAATTCGCAATCGTCTTCTGGTGAATAATTATTCACCAGAAGACGATTGCGGATTCAAGCAATTGAAACGTTGTGAAAAATTTGAAAGAGATATAAACTGTTTACTGATGATATTAGTTGAAAGGTAAACAGAGATCCAATATATAAAAGTTAATCAGAATAAAGAGAGCATAATACTTATTCAAGTTAAATATGATTGAAGTGAGATTATTATTAATTTTGTAATTATTATGGCTTATTTTCTGTATGAACATGAAAAACGTCAAAAGTCCGTTGGCAAATTGGTTCAACGAATGAATCAAAACTTGTTTTCTATGGGATTTCTTAACATTTTTTGTGAATTACCTCATAACACTGCTCCTGTGTGTGTTCACCTGAGGAAGGTAATTTTAGTACTGGTTGGGTTGAAGTTTTCTTCAAAATCTTTTGTATATACATCTCGAATGGCTCTTGTAGCATCTGAAAATGAAAAAATAATTATAATAGTGATAACTGAGGTGAGTCCTGCACGATACACTGTTGCGTTCCAATTAACAGTGCTGCTCCTAAGGTGGCGTATGGAGTTAGTAAAAAGACCTACCCAAAACACATGGCTAATGACCATAGAAGTCGATGCCAAAACACCAGAGAGAAAACAATATGATAACTTCTGGTAATTCAAACTAGGGGTGGACTGGACCTTTGACTTGGTCCGGGAGGCATATAAGCACAACGTACATGGTTATGGCGAACGGTCTGTATCTACGCTTTATGATTGGTTGATGCCAAATAACAGTACACATTGCTATACAGACGCCAAATGAATGTACATTTTGCAACCGAGTTTCTGCTCGCCAAATAGCAGTACGAATTGCGTATGATACCCTAAAATGGATGTACATTTTGCCATCTCAGCGCTCGCGCTTTCGTTTTTCTTAGTAATTCTGTCGTTTCATGCAAACACGTGCGTCTTGTTGAGTTGCTTAGTTGATCTTAATTTCAATACTTTATTTATTACGATATGGAATTGACGAAACAAGTTACTAACAATAGCAATAGTATAACAATTTAAGCAGGTTCACACAATCTCTAGAACAATGTGATATGTGGATTCAAGAATATTCAAGGTTAAATCTTCAAAATACTGTAGTATATTTTAAGTCTATACGGTTTCAAAACAATTTATTTTCAAACATTAAGTCTTACTTCAAAAGTACACTATTTATCCCAACTGCTGCGCTCTGTCTCCGCTTAACTAAAACTGTCTATCTGGTTCACTGAATGACATACTCTGCCGCATAAAGGCATTTATACTCGAAGAGAATCTCACCAGAATGTTCTCAAGTCGTCTCATCTATTCGCATCTAGATGTCGCACGATCGAGATGCCATGAGTCGAAGATTCTCGAACATGCGCTCGGATCGCAAGATTGTTCAAGGATAACGGCGACAGGTCCGCACTCACCCACAGCAACGCCACAATACAATATCAATTGACAGGCATAACGTACACGGCGCTGATGCGACTCTTACAATATGGCATACATATGCGTTTTAAATTCACTTGTAGAACGTTCTTGACTGTGACTCCGCAATGGCAGAACGTACTGCTATCTGGCTTCAACCAATCAGAAAGCGTAGATACAGGCCGTTTGCCATAACCATAAACGTTATGCTTTTATGCGTCCGGGGGATTTGAATCCTATCGGCCCAACTTGCAGTATTTTTGAGAAAATGTAATAGCTGATCATATTATTTTATTATATATTTGGGTACAATAGATAAGAGAAAAAGATTGAATTACAAATTTATTATAATAGAACTTAAACAAAAACTCTCAATAAAACTTCAAACACAACAAAAAGAAAAATAATTAAATAAATAATTCATTATAAAAAGTAACAAAAAAATAGACGTTTTTTATAGTAAGAAAACAGTTTGTTGAAAAAATCATCTGATACCATACATCCCAGAAGATAGTCTTCTGTATTATATTTTATTAATACAGAATGGCCCATTTCAAATAGTAACAACCTTATAAAATATAAATTTTTCAACCGATTGAAATGATTTTTTTCTCATTGTATAGACATTCAAAAAGTCCACTAGGACACCAAATTTCATAAATAAGTCTTCATGTTCAGGGCTTACTATTCTTATTTTTCATGTAAAATCTAAAAAAATTATGAACTAATTTTTGGAAAAAATCTGTCTGCTCCACTGGATTTAGGGCATTTTCAAAGGATTAACGTCAAAATTACATTGATATGCTTCCATCAATAAAAAAGTTATAAGGAAATATAATTTAAAAAACATGCCATTTAATCAATCCGCCACTTCAAATTCAGATCTTTTATCATAATTCTGACGACAAGACACATGATCGATTTTTACAACATGTACTATTACACCACGATACAGTTTTTAGTCTACGAAAATTACCGTCATATTTTTCAGTGTAAAGCAGATTGTGATGTGACAAAAACTTTTTCTCCGTGTTTTAAGTTGTGTTCACGTCGAATATAACTGATCCAAGGTCACCGAAATCTATTCACACAACATCAAAGGAGCTGACGTATTTTGTCGCTTCTCTGTGTTTGCAAGCTAAACAGCAAACAAGCGGAGTCAACGGCAGAAGTTTAGTATACTTGTAGTTTCGAAACTCATCTTAACTTCAAGCACTGAAAAATCTCAACTTACCTTCTTGAGAGGTGATGCTTTTCTCATTTCATCATCAATCGCCAAGTCACCAATTTTGGGAAGATCAGCTGCATAAAGTACACCAAGAGTGACGAGACTCCCATTACCCAATAAGGCAATGATAGCAGTAGGTTCATAATAAAGAGCAAATCCTATTACCGGATTCATTTTCTGAGAAGTCGCCGTTTTGGTGCAGAGCACATACTCAGCTTTGGTCGGGCGGATGAAGATATCTGAAGTGGGGTCCGAGTCTGCATTGAAATAAATATTATTATGGAAGGGGCAAACTGAAGCTTTTTTCTATCTTGTTAGTTTAAAAACTTGTTTTGAATAAAAAATTGAACATTTTGGCTTGAAATTATTGTGGAGTTGCAAATTTTGGCTGTTTGTCTGTAAAATTGTATGTGTCATTGATTAGGTCTCCCAACAAAACTTTTTGAGTTAAATTTAGGCCATTTCGTCCTACAAATAATACAAAATTTCAAGGTAGCAAAAATACCGAAATAATTACCTTGAATTCTACAGTAATGGGTGAGTAGGAAATATAAATATCAGGACATTTTGCCTCATGATTAGGAAAGGTAATAGGGAGAGTTTTATATTTATTAACCACTGTGTCCTGATACTCTGTTCTATTGCTGAGAAGTTGACAAATTTTATCATTTCGGTGAATGATCCTTCAAGTTATCTCCAAGGTGTTAGAGTTGAGAAATATCTGGGTCTGCGTGACACGAACATTTATGAGATAATTGATGTAATTAGAAACATCAAAAATAAAAAAACAAGCGGTTTAGATGAAATTTTTCAAAATCTTCCTGAATCTGCTCTAATCCAAGTATTCTTGCTGTTTTGATAAATGATTAATTTCACAATGGCAACTTTCCATATTTTCTATAAAGGTGCTGATATCGACGATCAATCTAACTTTCGTCCTATTTCACTGTTACCTATTTTACCAAAAATTATTGAAAAACTGATTAATTCAAGAATGACTGATTTTTTAGCTACCATAGTCTAATCAGGAACCAGCAATTCGGTTTTCAGATAAACAAAAACACAGGTGATCCTATCTCTTTTATATGAAGTATATTCGGAAATTAATGATGGGGAAGTAGCAGCTGCTGTATTTTATGATTTTTCTAAAGCTATCGACTGTGTGAATCATGAAATATTTTTGCTTGAAATCAGATAGAAAGAAATTCATCACATTCGGAATAGAAGAGTATTTATTGTGCAGTTCCTCAATTTTTATTGATTATTATTGACCTATTAAATTTCCAAATATCAGGTTCATTTACTGTTTTTGCTTATTACAGCATTATATTTCGGCACCACAAGAACAAAAAAGATCTTGATGAAATTATACGATTTAAAAAACAGTAAACGATTGGTGTGATTTGAATTTACAGTCATTTAACATAAGGAAAACTAACATGATTTCTTCCAGATGTCATCATGAAGATATAGCGTTGGACATTGTAGAAAATGAATTAGGTTTGAAGTACCTAGGTCTATATCTTGGTAGCTCATTAAAATTTGAACAACATACCGAAATTATATGTAAAAAGCTATGGTTCTGGTTGTCATTCAATACAACCCTCATTGTTGTATCGAATGAATTTTTCAGCTTCCAAAGCTGTCTACCATTCTCTTATAGGCCAATCAATAGAGCATTTTTTCCTAACAAAAATACTAGTAGAAAACCGACTGTGTCATAACATGTAAGATAGTCCGTAGTTATATTCTGTTATGTTTTTGACTCGCAACTGTCATTTATTAATTTGTTATAAACATTTAAATAACAAAATATGTGTTTTTAAAATTGTTTTGCTTATACATTGAAAACGTGCTCTATTCGTTTAATAGAGCAATCTGGCTGCTTCAATGGAAAGAAATGTAGATAATTGAATGTTTTACGATCCGATCTGATCATTAGTAACGGAGGTAAAAAAAGTTTACGATTTTTAAAAAAATTCCTAACTCCGCCATTTTTGAAGAAATAGGGTTGGCCCTCCCCCTGAAAGTATTAAATCATGTGTACTTTATGTGTGCACAAAACAGGCTCTGACAGATCATTAGTTTTGGCACAGTTGCAATTTGAATTTTGTTTGAAAAATTGAAATCGTGCTGTCACTAGAGCATCCAGGTATGCTGCAAAAAAATATTAAATAGCAATTATGCCAAAACTAACGATCCGACCGCGCCTGTTTTGTGCACACATAAAGAAGACATGATTCAATAATTTCATGAGAGAGGCCAATCCTACTTCTTGAAAAATGGCGGAGTTAAGATTTTTTTTAAAAAATCGCAAATTTTCCGGTTTTTCCAGTTTTTCTCTGTTAGGTACTAATCGTCCGACTGGGTCGTAAAACATCCCATTTTGTTCGTATTTCAATTACCTACAATTCCTTTCATTGGAGCAACCAGATTGCTCTATTAGTTTTCATTTTATAAGTAAATCAATTAAAAAAAAAACAAGTTTTTTGTTATTCAAATGTTTATAACAAATTAATAAATGACAGTTGCGAGTCGAAAACATAGCAAAACATAACTAAGGACTGTTATCCGTATAACGGCATTGTCGGTTTCCTACTAGTATTTTTGTTAAAAACTCACTCATTTTATGCTCTATTGCTTGGTGTATTATTGAATCACATCTGCGGTATGGAATAGCATTTTGGGGAGTTTGCTGTGGTTATCGATTTCAGAATGTTCTAATTTTACAGAAGCGTGCTCTGCGATATTTATGCAAACGAATTATCGGGATTCATGTCGACCTCTAGAAAAATTAACTGTTGTTGCAATCTTCATACTTCAAATTGTGTGTGTTATGAACAATAATAAAACAAAATTCACTATTGGTAGTTGTTCTGACTATATTACAAGACAAAATAATGAATTGAAATTTCCCATCCCGAAAAGTCTCTGATCAAAAATTCAATAATTTGTAATTGATGTGAGATGTTTAATTACCTTCCATGAAACATTAGAAGTATTAAATTACTTTTTCGGTTTAGAAAGGATGTGAAGTGTTGGTTGTCTGATTGTATTTCAATTTGCAAGAGTTATTTGAAACTCATAATTCAAGCATGAATCAAACAAAGTTGAATTCAAAAATCACGCAAAATGAGAAATGAAACTTTTGGTTTTTATATCACTTCTATTGTCTATCCCATTCTATAGAAGTTGTACCACTTCTATTCTCTATTCTATTCTATAGAAATGGTATAAAAATATAGTTTTATTTCTCATTTTTCGTGATGATTCCCTACCACGTAGTATTTATTGAATTCAAATATCTTTAATTGTTTCCATCTGAATCACTTTTTGAGATATACTTTTATCTATGATTTGATGTGCATTCTCATCATTAATGAACTGGATTCCTCTGGTGGTACTGTAAGTTTTTTCCGGGTATTTCCTGCAGTAGAAATAGCAAATGCGCAACCTTTTTTTGTTAAGTCGCCCCGGAGTGCATATGGTGGTGATACTTCTCTTTCATGTTCAGATCGAGGAAAATAAAACCATTATAGTTTATAATTCATACCAATTTCATATTACATTTTTATTTATAGCTAAAATGCTTTGTCGATAAGTTGAAAAACTTCTGACACTGAAGTATATTTTAACTTTGTCTAATACAATCAGTTACAGAAACACTTTCATTTCTTGGGAGACATTTTTGAAGACAGATTTGTCTTCTGTCATGGCCTGCCCCTAGAGAACCACCCTCTCGAGAATTTCAAATGGGAATATGGGTCGACTGATACCTCATTCGAAAGGTATTTCCACCAGCCATATTAGGCTTCTGAAGAATTTTTATTTTGGCAAGCATTTTCCTATGATCTCAATTGAGTCTAACATATTTGTTGAGTAACAAACAAATCGTAAAAACTCGCCTGAACTAATTAATAAAAGAAATTCAAGAAACCATCTATAAAAACTTCAATTATACATGATGAACTGTAGGATACTTGATTTTGATCATGTGTTCTGATTGTCATTCAGGAACTTGGTTTTGAATTTATCGACGTGAATGACGTAGAAACTTGTGCTGCTTGTAAGATCCTATTATAATAAACCTGCAGTCGGGCCTGACGCACAGCGATCCTAGAAAGGGAGTAGTCACCACTGCATTCCAAGGAACTCGATTCGAGATGCGCGTGATCTCGAAAAGAGTAGAACAACATCGACGAATCTAAGCTGTTCCTGAAGGTCTTCGAGTACCTACTTAAATACGACGCCGTTGCCAAGAGGACAGTTAGAGTAAACTATACATAGTTCAATTAGTGGAACAAAGTTCAATCTATTTCTATTCCACTATTTTCGATTTTTTATGTTAACGTGGTTTTGCGTTATATTACTTGAAAATGGTGTACACAAAACAGTGGACAATATTTTCATTTTTGCTTCAAATAATAATTGTGCCAGAGTGACACCTAGATTATTCAATGAAAGGCAGCTGGAGAGAAATGTGTCTCATAAGTGAGTTGAGGTAACTTTGCCAATAAAGTTTGTTTTTACAAAATTACTGTTAAAATTACGCATATTCTGGAAATTGAGGGAAATATATGTATTTTGGGACAGATTGCGATTGATCCGACTTTACCAGACAACCAGCCGTTCTTCGATAACTCCGTCAGGAACTCAATGAGGATGACTTTGATAGGCGAAGTGAGTTTTGCGAAATAATGAACGAACGAAATAACGATCCAATAGGAATCCTGATATACCGAAACACATTTGTTTCAGTGATGACTGTTCCTTTTCCCGATGAAAATCCGCAAATTCTCAGAGAAAAACACTCAACATCCTCATGTGAAATGCTAGCAATGGACCCACAATCATTGGTGGATATCCTAGATGGTACCGTTTACTTAAATAAGTGAGAAAATCCAGTCGATCCACTCATGGCAGCTGCTATGAACAACGATTTAACTCAATAACCAGAAAATATTTTCTTTCAGCTAGATGGTACTCCGCCACATTTTACTGTCCCTGTGAGTGGCTGAATGAAAATTTCCGGGATCTTGTAACCAATGATCCTTTTTAGGTAGATTAGAAAATTTTAATGTGAATGATATTTACATCTCCTGTTGATCTTCATGATTTAAAACAGAGAATTATCAGAGAATGTGCAACAATTCCACAAGAAACATTTACCAGAGTTCAAGAACAATTTCAAAATAGGTTGTAACATTGTCCAGCTGTGAGCTGCGAACATCTTGAGCAACTTTTATGACTTGTGGTCGTTAGAATCCTAAAAAAAATTGACGTGTCCAGCATTGTCCGACCATTTGTTCTAGTGTTATCCAGAGTGGATCATCTTGGGTGTGGCACCACTCATATTTCGAAAACAATAAGAAGCAATATGCAGGAAACTATACACAGTTATTTTTGGGTGGCCATGCCTTTCAAATTAAGTATCACTAGACCCATGTTCACATTTGAAATTCTTGAAAGGGTGGTTCTCTATGGGAGGGGTAAGCCATGACAGATCACAAATCTATCTTGAAATAAAATATAATAGGTCTCAGCATTTTTCCTTGATCATTTGGTCAAAAGTTATCCAGGGTGACAATGAGAAAAATGTTGATTCAAGGAAGTCTGTACAAGTGTAGAAAGGCAATGAATCAATTTGCCACGATAAGTTACTGCGTTAGGAGATTGTTGTTTCAAAAACAAATAATTTAATTTCGTCAGTTAAGTATCGCATTCTGACAGTTGTCTATCTGGAAGAACAAGTTCAAATTAACTAACAAATACTTCTCTTTCTCAAAAATCGTTGACGTATTGGATACTATATATCTGCCTCCGTTATCAAAACTGGCTGAACTTGTTTTGTATTTGTGTTTATTGTCCCTTCAACCTCAAGGTTATTAGAGACAACATTTAGTAGTTTACAAATATATAGATTAAGGTTACATACATTACATTTCATTGATTAGCTTAATGTCTGTTAAAACTTCACTAATTTGTGAATGTCACAGTTTTTATCCAGGAGTTCGTGCAGAGTTGACGGCATTCCATATGTTTGGCGTTTGTTGTTATATGCAAGTAAAATATGCTTGATTAAAAGGTTACGAACTTTTGTTTACTAGAAGTCTGATATGGAAAAAATAGTTGAACGTCTCAATTGTGGGCCTTCAGCCCATTGTAATGTTTTTGTTTTGCGGAAATGCCCTGTTGCCAAGTTGGACACACCTATTCTAATAGATAAATTGCACTATGAAATTTGAACCCTGCAGAAATGCGCCAATCTTGCCAAGTCGTGGGCGCTGGAAATCATTGAAAAAAGATTTAAGCAAATTTTGCTCAAAATCAGTCATCGAATTACTAGCAACTTGAATAGCTAGGTTAGTTAGGTTAGGTTAGATTGTGTCCTTTTTTTCGTTTAGAAATTCTGTCCATGGCCGTAAACGTGGGCAGTCAGAAGAAATAGACACGCTTAAGGCGTGTCTCTTGCGTATGGTAATTCTTAAAATTCGAGCGCAGCAAGCATCTGCTGCGATTACATTTTTTCATATCAATTAGTGATCAAATCACCAGCAACCTACTTAGGTGAGGTAAGGTTGTGTCCAAAACGTCCATGATTCTCTGAATGATTTCCCGTATCCATAACTTGTCATAAAAGCATTTCCGCAAAGTAAAAATGTCAAATCATTTGATTGAATAGGATTTGTCCTCTTATCCACATCAATCCCCATTTCCAGGTATCTGGTAATACGCAGTGACTACCTTTTGGCAACAACGCATTTTCTCAAAACAGAACTCGCTGAAAATTTATATTAATACTCCCCATTGAAAATTCCTATCAAGATTCTTTGAATGATTTCCCGCATTCATAACAGCGCATTTTCGCAAAGTCAAAATGTCATAGCAGGAACCACCTGATTGAATAGAATAATGTCCACTTTGATCCATCTCCATATCACATTTTCAGTAATCCGAAGTGACCAGTAGTAGTAGTTCTTTGGGGAGGCCGCAACCGCAGCCAGGCAAGTAGGCCCTCATGGACCCTTTTTGCCATCCCCTGTTCTCCACTTATCTACACTCATCCTCCTAGTTTTCCTTTTCGAACCTTTGTGACATCCTAATGAAAGTCAGTATGTCCGACCACTCCAAGTCGATTAGTTCCTCTTGTTGGAGTTTGTCAACTCCGAAGGTTCCAAATCTTAGCCTCCCGTATGCCTCACACTCGCCGAGGAAGTGAGATGAAGTTTCTTCGTCTTCTTCGCATTTTCGGCAAGTGGGACTGTCTTCTATACCTATAAGTGATAGGTGTCTGCCTAACTTGTTATTCCTATAAGGAGGCGTAGTACTTGGCGATTTCTGCCTAAGAGCCATGTCGTCCTTGACTTATTGGAACCGGTGTTATCTCTCCAAAGTGACCAACTTGGCAACAGAGCATTTCCGCAAAACAAACATGGTACCATTAGAATCGCCAGGTGACACAAAATCGCAACTTTCAATTATTTTTTCCATACGAGAATTCCAGTAATCACAAGTGACCAAAACTTGGCAACGGCACATTTCCGCAAAACAAAAATGGTACCATTAGAATAGCTTTGAGAGTCTATAATCGAGACGATCAACTGTTATTTTCATATCAGATTTCCAGTAATCCGAAGAGGTCAACTTGGCAACAGGGCATTTCCTCAAAACAAAAATGGTGACTTTACAATTGGCTGAATGCCCTCAATCGCGACGTAAACCAAATTATTACCTCAAAACTTGCTGAAAACTCTATTTTTCATTAGGTTTGGAGAAAATAAGATCGGTTTTTGACAAAGTCAAATGAAATCTGCCAAGTAATTCTTTACGATGACATTCGCTATCCCGATACATAGAGTGTCCGGTATCAATCACAATTCTTTTATTTCTTAATTGTTATGATGTCAATTGAATTAACATTTTTTCATTTTCTGACTGTGATAGGTTAAAATTCTCAAAAAGCTATGTTGAGAAACTCAGTTATTATCGGGGTGGAAATACCCTCCGAATGAGCTAGCACTCGACAACTGCTCCCATTTGAAATATTTGTAAGGGTGGTTCTCTAGAGAAGGGGAAAGAAATGACATGACGAATCCATCTTTAAAAATGAATCCCAAAAAATAAGAGTTGCCGTGTTTTCTAATAGTACTTTATATATGTTACACATTCAGAACCGAAAGCTCTACAGCAGGAACTGACTACCAGGTCGAAATGAACTCATTTTCGAAATGAACTATACTCCAAGATCTTTGATTTGATCTACTCTTTTATTGCTTTATCATTTAGGAACATTGTAACATTAAGTTTCATTTTGTTGCAATTGCAATATTCTGAAAATTTTGATAGATCTTCTTGAATCTTCGTACAGTCTCTGAGCGTAGGTACTTTTTCGATCATTTCGAAGTTATCTACATACACCGGTATATTTCAATCAGATCTATATCCGTTGACGTTCACAAGTTGGCTTCGATTATGTGAACAGGATGACAACCATTTCAATAGGTTTCTCTGTACAACGATTCAAGAAAGCATTGAGATAAGGACCTTGTGATCAACGTTATCAAAGACTTCACTGAAATCCGTGTATATACGATTGTCTAGTACGTTCTAGATGTGTAATGAATATATTATTTCGTTTTTATTTCGTTTTTATTTACGTTCGGAGGAAAAACCTCTGTTGACATATTGAAATTGAAGACTTGAGACAATGAAACAAACCGTCATAGACGCTTTTAAATTGATGAAAATGGATAATTTGCTAATACCACGATAATCATTAACTGAGTTTCAACATCCAGAATTTTTGTTAAAGGGGAATAAAATATGAGTTGCATGGATGTGTATATGATATACAAAGGAAAACTTAAACTATATGCACAGTTTATAGCAAAATAGAAGGAATAGCTATTAATTCCAGCTCCCTTATTCTCATCTAGTGAATTAATTTTATTGAATATAATTTCTGGAGTTAATTTTATTGAATTCAACTGGTTGTTATTGCTAATCTGCAGTGGGACTCCGTTTCATATAGAATTCTACAAATCGAAAAGTAATTCTTACAGAGCGCAAAAATGATAATAAAAACCAACTTCCAGGTAGAATCCAGATCTACCGATCATTTACCATTCGTCAGATGTAATCAATTTATTGTCAACATTGCATATTTTGGTCAATTCATTCAGAATGAATAGTAGAAATCCGAAATGACCCGTAGCTGTTTCTATGTGTGCACAGAGTACGAAACTCCAAAGAAATAGTAAGCGAAAATCGCTTTCTACTGTAGAATTCTATATGACACGGAGTCCCACTGCTGTTCAGAAAAAAAACCTGCGAAAATAAGTAGTTAATAAATCACATATATCTTCAACGTTGTCTGCAGATATATCCTCATAGTTCATTTTGTTGAGTTTGCTAACCCCATTTTTACAACTACTCACATATTTCCCGGATTTTTTCTCAGTATTATTCGTGTTGATTCTGTAGTCATTCAACGTGAGATTTTTTACGCCTCAAAATTTTGAATTTTTCACTACAGAATTTGTTTCCAAAGTTTTTCCAATTTTATCCATCTGATTTATTTGCTTTATTCATTTTAGTTGCTCAATTGGAAAATAAACGAGAAATCTTCAATTTTCTTTATCGCAACTTGAGGAACATGGAGTCTAGTACCTTCATCAAGAGATTCATAAAATATAGCAATTTATTTATTATTTATCGTAAATTGAAAAAAGTTCGCTCAAATCAAGATTGAGAAAGTAATTATTGATCTCGTTGTACTAAGTACTGAGATTTTTTTATGTTTAACAACTAAATAAACTGTAGGTGTATCCAATACTACACGATGTCTCTGATACTTTAAGTACGTATTAATATTTTTAGCATTTTTGACAAGAACCTCCACTGACAATTGAACATTTTACTCTGAATATTATTACGTTCTGCAAGTTTCACAGACCTTCCGGTTCCTGGATGAATTGTTGTAACTCCTCAATGCAAGAAATGGACACAGAATGAATTCCAGCTGAGTGAGTAGCATAATATCTTCCCGGTTTAGACTCATCTTTCTTCAGGCATATTTGGCATTTATATTTGAGGCTGCTGTCGTCTCCAGTGGTGGTCAACCCCATCTCAAGTTCCACAGATTCAAATGCCAAAATTTCTTTAGTCGGAATTTCTGCGATAGTTCTCGAATTATGTTTTAGCTGAAATGATTAACACAAAATATATATATTTACTAAGTAAAAGATGTCAGTAGTGTTGTCATACCTCTTCATATGTATCATCTGCTAAGTCTAATAAAATAGAATGACACAGAATACCATTTGATGTTGCTATAGACATAATTTCAGGAACAGTATTCAGGCAAATTAACGAACATGCCTCACTCTGCTCATTTTGAAATGAAGACATAGGCAACGGACCCTTCAAAATAGGCTTCCATCTAGAAAAATACAAACGTTATTAATTTAAGTGTATCAAATTTCAATTTTCATACAAGTTTTCTACAACAGTGCAATATGATTCATACTGCAATTGTTGCCTGGTAACCATTATGAATCAATATGTGACAGGTCCTCAATTATATTCTGTGCAAAATGAAGCTATTTATGATTGAATTCACGATGATTATATGAAATTGGTAACATGAAAAAAACTCAAGTATCCAGCATTCAACAAGTTTTCCTCATCATGGAACACACCAATCAGACACCACCATCTTTTGAAAACATTCTGTTTGGGTAAGTGATTAAATCCCAAGATCCGTTTAACCTCGATTAATTTTTATCCTCAATATTGGTTTTCGCTTATCAATAATTCTTACAATTCTTGGCAGTTTATAAAAATACATTAATTTCTTGATCTCTGAATGATCTAAAAATGAATTTTGTCTTCTGTAAAAACTCCATTTTCGATAGAATTTTTAAACAAACTTTTTCACATAAGAGGATGAAAATATGCACTGTACACGTTTCTGTAATGCATGGTTGGGAAGCGTAACCAAGGTAATAGAAACACGAACATTATCAACGAAGCGCCATTTGATTCTAAAACGTCATTTGAATTGAAAAAGGCTTTAGTGAAAATTAATTCACGTTTTAGTAATAATATTAAAATAAAGTATTAAATTTTGAATTACATTAGGATATCTTGTTTATTTAAAAAAATGGAATTCTTAGTTGTAGGATTTAATTTATTCAGAAAATAATCTAGCAAACAAAAATACAACAAACAAACAATTTTTTTTCATGATTGTGCTTTTTGGCAAATAGTTTCATGCATAATGCTTTTAAAATGAATATCATAGACCACGAAGCGGTCGAGGGTTTTTATTAAATTATTGTACATTCAACTGTAACAGTGGGCACTGGGTACCTTGTAAACGACGGTCCTTAGGTAAATAATTCTTTTTTTATTCAACGGATATTTTGCTGAGTCCAAACTTCTATCGTGGGAGTTCATACCTCTCAATTCATTTAAACTGAACGATATCAAATGTTGATGGTAATGAATGGTTACTTTGTCTGGAGACTCAGTCAGTAAAACTGTATTTGATGATTAAAAATACGTGTTGTTTCGAATATAACGGATTTGATTTTTGCCGATTCTTAACTAATTACGATGAGTGCGGAATTATCTCGAGCAGTTGATAGGAATGAATTTTAGGAAAATCGTCGACGAGATTCGAGAAAGTACAGACGGCCGGATCGGAAGCTGGTCTCGGTACCATCCCGACGAGGAGGTGCATTTAACGAGTGTCTGTTAGTCCGATTTTTTTAAAATTGATATCACCGTTTGTAAATTCAATATGTGTTTAAGGCATTTTTCTTGAAAAACTAATACTAAATAACAGTAATTATTCCATTATAAATGAGGAGGGTTTAACCGTATCACAGTAGGTAAGTAGTGCCATATAATATTTGAGATATTTTTCTATGTTCAGAAATAATAATAGAGATAGAAGTTTTGTTATAAATTTTAGGCGTGACTAGTCTAATTAAATGCGATGATAGTTGAAAACAATATGGTGTGTTTTATTGAATCGCCGAGTGTTTTTTAAAAGTGTATCTAGGGCTAACAAGAATGAATTTTGCAAGTCGAGAGAGATCTGAAGGACAAAGACAATTGGAGTTTTATGTTGGTGAGTTGACTGTTTTTAGAAACAATCAATGATCATATAACAAAAGAGAAAGCTTAGATTTTCTTTAATGAGAAGGTAACCATTTTATTTGAAAAACTGATAATATTTCTGCTTATTTTCGAGCACGGAGTGTATGAACTCTTTCGATGAAATATACATTAGGATATATTTTCCTTTACGAATTGGGTATTCTCATATTTTACATGTTTAATATGTTTATGATATTCCGGGTCGGGTATTCTCACTTCTTTTATTTTATTCTTTAAATCTGTTGATTCAATCCAGGGCCTATTATTTTGAAAGTACAACTACCTATTAAGATCCCTAACACAGAGGTATTTTGTTACAAAAAGTTAGAGACCATTGCAATCTTAATATTGTCGACACGAGTTGTAATGAAAAGTTCTGAGACTCCGTATACAGGGTTATTGATAATTACATAATTTGTATGTAACTCTTTGAACAAAATCAGTCAAACGCAAAAGCTCGTAGACTTGCAGAATGAGTGAATACCATTTTATTTTGATATTGAGTGATCTTAGGTTACTATTTTACAGGGTCACTTAAAATTTTCTGTTTTCGCTGTATTCATTTTAATTTTTTAAGGAACATCTATACAAATTAAACATATAGTAGAAAACTGAATACAATATTATCAATATTTGGTGGTTCTTGTCTATTTGTTGCATCTTGTACAGATTCTGGCCAACGGCATGATGATCAAACGGGAGACTACTGCATTAACAGTCGTTTTTACTAGTTCATGCCATGTCTGTTAAGACATTGTTATTACCAGTATGTACAGATTCTATTTGTTGATGTCTTGCATACCCCAAAAAGCTTATGATATCAGCGTTATGTGAAAGGTGCCGATACTTCCGAACACCAGATTTACAAGTGGGGTAATAACGGTCTAGGTCATTTTACTATTCATTTAGTATTTGTATGTGTATAAACATTCAAAATCATTGTCACTCAAACTACTCTCGTGGTATATTCTTGTCAGATTTATTGCTATATCTTTGTAAGAATGTCAAAATTTCTCACCATATAATCGGTTAATTATCCAATGAAGATTACCTAATGAAAGGATCTAAAATATATCCTTGCCTATCTAAATGATGTGCAAATTATGCAATCCTTTCAGAAATATAGCCCCATATTCGATAGATAATGAAGATCTTCATCGCGGTATCGTAAATTACGATTTATTAGGCATTTTGGGCATTTGCATATAATACATAGAGCAAAACTCGTTAGATGAATGTCAGGATTCGCTTGCAGATCTCCATATTTCGTTCCAACTTCACTAGTGTAATTTGCACCTGTTAGATGGTGTAAAGCGGGGAGTACTGAACAGTGAACATTTTATTATATTTTGGCCATAGTGAAAAAATTACAATTTTTTTGGTTTGTTGGAAATATCTCAAAGATTTTTCAAGGAATCGTTTTACAGTCAATGGAACTTTTGTAGACATTTATAAAACATACGAAATGGTTTTTCATACGCCCAGATCGGTACATTTTCACTGAGAAAATCCAGGAAAATCTCGAAAAAGAGACACATCTTGCAAGATGTGTCCTTAAATTGTTTATAACGCGATTGTGCAAAAACTACACATCGGTCAGAAAACATCTTGCGTACAGTTGAACCACAGATTTATTATCTATCAGTTTCCGCAATATTGTTTGTCCAGCTCCATATTTATAAAAATAAAATTTAAAAAATTTTCTCAATGGAAAATGCATCGATCCGGTCGTATGAAAATCCATTTTGTAGGTTTTATAAATCTCTGAAAAAGTCCCATTGACTGTGAACCAAAAAAGTTGTAATTTTTTTCACTATTTCTTGTTTAAAAAATTCCACAAAGCGATTTTGCTGGGGCGAAAACTGGAGTTTTCATTACAAATACTTGCCCCGATCCATTTACTTTGACAATTTCAACTAAATAAAGTTTATTAACGAATATATCTTTTATCTCTGATTTGAGAAATAGACCAGTGCTGATGGACGACAAAAAATATGAAAGCGGAAAAATTATTAACAACATGGGACCTACTGGAAGAGCAGCAGAATATTGTTCGAATGACGGGAAAAAATGAATTGGAGTAGAAGGGTGGAACGGGGTGAACTTTTAGAGGTTGAAAGCGGTATTTCACGGTTATTCGCGATTGACAACGAAAGTTGACTTCCTATCGAAAAAAGTTGAATTGCAAAGTTGTTCAAAATTAAAAGATCTACAAATTCTGTGGGAATTATTTTTCCACATTACCTCAAATTTTCTGCGCAAATCCAATTTTTCAGTTCTTAATTTTTTTCTCGCGCAAAAATCATTTTTTTTTCACGAAATTTTGTAACGAAATGTAAAACATTGCGTTCCTTTTATAATTTCCATCTGAAATTATATCATAATTAAATAGATTTGACATCTGATTGAGATAGTTCATTCCGAACATCTCATTTAGATAGTTTGTTCCGATGTACCTTATTGTTCTGTGATGTGAAATGCAACATTACTACATTGGTAACACTGCAAATAGAAAGAGCGAGAGGGAAGGGATATCCTTCTTGGAGGCCCTTCATCGGCCCTTTCTGAAGAGAGCATTGAAGGCGTTTGGGTGTTTTGAGTTTTCCTTCGGGAAATGTACTGATTTTCAACAACGAAGAAATGAAAGGTCGTATATTTTATAACGATTAATTTGGATTCGATTATTTGATCGAATCGATCTACCTACATATCGACTTTCTCTTTGGCAGATTTTTCTTTAAATGTATTAAATTCATTTTGGCGACTTGGTTCACGTCTCTGGTGAAACAAAGATGGCCACATGAGCGTCACTCATAAATATTTTCGAAATTTTCAATCTTAAATAATTTAATATAATGCTGATACCTTATTAACATTTGAATAACGTTTCGTATCGTCTTTTGACTAGTTGGTCCGAGAATGTCAAAATTTAACCAGTCCATAACATAACCTCTAAAAATGATGATTCATATGTTTTTGATGATTTCGATTAAATTTATTATATCTCGACTTTAAATATCAATTAGACCTGTTTCTGTTCCTGCTTTATGATTTTCAGTGATACAAGTTATTCCACAAGAGAAAATCTATTGTCTTAACAACCTTTCATTTGCTTTGTGAAATTTGATGTCGAAGTACTCTTTCAGTACTCTCTCTCTTTCTCCTCAGTCAGAAAAAAACTCAAACCAACCATTTGCTTGCGTTACAAATTTGTTAACGAGGAACTTTCTCAGTACACTATCTTTCTCCTCAGTCTGGAGACATATCTTTGATTTATACTTGTCGAGGAAATTTCTCGTTACAATTTATCTGTACTCTTTATCATTACGCTTTATCGTTACACTTTCTCTTTCTCCTCAGTCTCAGAAATTCCATAATTATTTATCTTTATCGATAAGAAAGATCAATAATTTGATATCCTTTTGCTAGTCTGAATGACTGTTCAAATTTGAATATTTTGTTCTTTAGTTTATGAAAACAATATTTCATGATTATTATTTTTCTCATGCTCGCTTGAGATTGGCCTTCTCTAATTTTGTATGAGAAGATTCTAAATTTAATCTTCATCGTAAATTCTTGTGCTTCACACAATTTTAATCTTTAACACATTGTTTAACTCAGCAAATCTTTAACATGTTATTTTTTTAGACAAATGTAATTTTTGTAAAATTATAATATTTCATCATTTCTGTAACAACCTTTAGTATTTAATCTGTAAATTGATTTTTCCCTGATTATTCTTATCGCATTTGTCAATTTGAGACAAGGTACTGGTTTGTTTTTATTTTCTTCACAGTGTAACCTCAGCATTCAAACATCTGAGCATTAGGAAAGACTCCAATATACCAGATAAGCTACTACAAACTGTATCCAGCTAGTAGAGCAGCCACTGTCTCGAGACACCCTACAAGGCTCCTACATCCAACGTTGAAGTAGAGCTCTGGAGTAAGTCTTCCTACACCATCGCAAACACTGATCATAAAAGTAAACAAACCAGATATTTGTAAGCGATTATTTGCCAAATTTGTAAACTCAAATCTTTTCAATCATACTTTTGTAGAAATTCAAACCTCAATTGTTTAAATAATTTTCTTTATTGTATCCAAATTTAGAAACAAATTGTAAATATAGTGTTTTCAGAATTTTTTTGTTTTACTGTTGAGAAGCATAAAGTACATCCTTTGACAAAATCCGTGTTTTTGGTATTTTCATAAAAAAGAACCTGGTGCCCATACAGTTACCTTGTATCTTTACTTTCTTTAATTTCGAGTATCTAATTTTTGTCAAAGGATCTATCTATTAAACTGGCAGATAACGAAACCCACGACCTCCCGTACCAATCTGAGCAGCTCACAGGCACTGCTGTATACAATGAGCAAGTAGCTATCCAAAAAGCAATTTATAGTGTTACACAAATTGGCGCCCAATGTAGGTGCAAGCGTTGTTCAAAAAACCTGCCGAAGGGTGTAATGAAACTGGACACAGTCACCAGTCATTCGGAAGGTCCAGACCAAACCACACAATCCACAAGAAAGAAAAAGGGAAAATCTCTTCCCCTAAACAACTCAGAGAAGTGAAACTTCTTTTCCGGGAGTGGGATGAGTGGTTGTGTGTTGTCAAAAATTTTTGTTCTAGGAAGAACAAACAAGTCTGTGCTACCACCACTTCTGAATGGAACTCCTGGTTATCTGTAGTAAAAAACTTCTGCACTAAAGTCAGAGTTTCTCCCTTATTTTTAAAAAATAGCAATGACAACCGACCTTATGTTAGTGTCAACATTTTTGGTGAATCTGTTGTTTCTCTTGTTGATACAGGATCAAATGCTTCAATTCTTGGATCATCTGGATTCTCTCTTTTGAAACGTCACAAAGTTCCCATTCTCTATGATGAATTTCTGCAAGTATCGACAGCTGATGGAAAACCTCAGGAATTCTTGGGTTATGTCAATATTCCTATATTTTTAAATGGTGTTAGTAAGGAACTTAAGTTGTTGGTCATTCCTTCTATCACACAAACCCTAATTTTGGGGATAGATTTCTTAAAACTATTCCATATTGGGGCCATGAATTTGAACAATTTTTCTTATGAAGTCAGAGGTTCTTCAGTTTGTGCTGTAAATACTATACAGAGTGTCTCCAACTTAAGTGACCGAGAAAAGGGTAAACTTGAGAAGGTTGTTGAACTTTTTAAACAAATTGGACCAGCTGAGAGAATTGGCAGGACCCATTTGATTTCACATTCCATAGAAACAGGAAATGCAAGGCCATTTAAACAAAGACAATATCCCTTGTCGCAGGTAATGCATTCTCATCTGGAGAAGGAAGTAGATGAAATGCTCAAACTTGGCATTATTCAACCTTCCAAATCGCCTTGGTGTAGTCCTTTGTGGTTGGTGAAAAAGTCGAATGGCACGTTTCGAGTTTGCTTCGACGGGAGGAAACTTAACGATGTGACAGTTAATAAGGATGCTTATCCCCTACCTTTGATTGACTGTATCATCACCAAGCTCCGTGATGCTCGTTTCATTAGTTCAATCGACTTGAAACAAGCATTTTTTCAAATTCCATTGGAAGAATCATCCCGTGCAAAGACTGCTTTTGCTGTACATGGCAAAGGTCTCTATGAATTTGTCGTTATGCCTTTTGGATTAGTATCAGCAAGTCAGAGTATGTGTCGTCTTATGGATCTGGTTATTGGACCTGCCTTAGAACCATATTGTTTTTACTATCTGGATGATATCATTATCGTGGCTCCAGATTTTGAAAAACATTTGGAAATTTTGAGAAAAGTGTTAAATAGGCTTAAGGAAGCCAATTTAACTATTAACTTTGAGAAATGTCATTTCTGCCGTCCCTCTCTTAAATTCCTAGGTTTTTTGGTTGATGAACATGGCCTAAGAACGGACCCAGAAAAGGTGTCTGCTGTAGTGAATTATCCAGTACCCAAAAATACTACACAGATCAGACGTCTCATTGGCCTCGTCAGTTATTATCGTAGGTTCGTCAAGAATTTCTCTAGTTTATGTAGTCCAATAACGGATTTACTCCATGGTAGAAAAAAAGGTCAACCAATTGTATGGACTCCTGAAGCTGACAAAGCATTCCAGGAAATGAAAGATTCTCTTACTAGTGCTCCTGTATTGGCAAGCCCTGATTTTTCAAAGCCATTTACCTTGATGTGTGATGCTTCGGACACAGGGGTTGGTTCGGTGTTATTTCAGGAAGAGGATGGAATGGAACATCCAATTGCTTATGCCAGCAAAACTTTGAACTCATGCCAAAGAAAGTACACGACTACTGAAAAAGAATTGCTTGCAATTATATTTGGTATTGAGAAGTTCAGGTATTATCTGGATGGTCGTCCCTTCACGGTTATCACTGACCATAGTTCACTTCAATGGCTTCGTAGTATGAAGGATCCTTCACCAAGATTAGCCCGTTGGTTAGTAAAACTAGCTCAATATAATTTTACTATAGTTCATAGAAAAGGGTATCTCAATGTTGTAGCAGATGCCTTATCACGTTCGTTTGAAATTGCCTTGCTAGATCTATCTACTTTGAAGCGTGATAACTGGTATTCTGAAATGGTTACAAAGGTTAAGGAACACCCTGAATCTTATCCATCTTTCAAGGTGGAGAATGATGTTTTGTATAAGCATATTTTTTGTAAATATAATATTGAAAGTAATTTAACCAACTGGAAAATTGTTGTTCCAACTGGAAATAGGCCGGAAATTTTGGAAACCTTTCATGATCACGAAACTGCCTCTCATTTTGGTCTTTCTAAAACCTTATCTCGCATTTCTGAATTATACTATTGGCCAAATCTTAGAAATTCAGTTTATCGTTATGTAAGAAAATGAAAAGTTTGTGCGGCCAGCAAATCATCCAACCTACCGCAGGCAGGCTTGATGGGGTCCTATCGAAATATCAATCATCCCTTCCAACTCATTTCTGCGGATCTTCTTGGTCCATACCCAAGATCAAAGATGGGAAATCAATACATTCTGGTTGTGGTAGATTGGTTCACAAAATTTGTTTTGGTGCATCCAATGGCCAAGGCCACTTCAAAGGCAATAGTAAGGTTCATAGAAAACCGTGTTTTCCTTATATTTGGCATTCCACAGATCTTTGCCTGCGACAACGGCCCACAATTCAATAGCAGAGAATTTAAAAATCTCATGAAGGAATATTCAGTCCAAGAGATCTGGTATAATGCAAGATATCATGCCCAAATAAATCATACTGAGCGAGTTAACAAAACGATCACAACTGCTATCCGATGTTATGTTCATGAGAATCACAAGACCTGGGATCAGTCTATCTTCAAGGTGGCACAGGCTATTCGTCTTGCAAGACATGACGTTACGACTTACTCTCCCGCTTTTCTAGTTTTTGCTAGGAACATTCCTGTATCAGGAGAGTTCTATGGAAAAATTGCAGACAATGCAAACAATATTGTGTCCATTAGTGACAAAATTCATAGCATTCAAGATTCCCAAGCCTTGCCTCCATTGTACGAAGATGTCCGAAAGAAGCTTTACAAGGCTTATGTTCAAAATGCTAAGAGGTATAATATGAGGAAACGTCCTCTGAAGTTTTACGTTGGTGACTATGTTTGGAAAAAGAACTATGTTCTTTCCAAGGCTTCCGATAACTTTTCGGCCAAACTTGCTCCCAAATTCATACCGTGTGTGGTTAATAAAGTTATTTCTCCTTTGGTTTATAATTTGAGAGATAGAGATGGGAAAGATTTGGGAGACTGGCATATCAAGGACATAAAACCGGATGTTACTGCTGATTATCGTAGTGATAGTGGTAGTGATTCAGATCAGAGTAGTGAAGAGGAATATTTTTCTGCCTAGTATCAATTTTTTTTAGGGCATATGTGTTGGATGTCCTTGGGTTTTCCTAAAGCTCTAGTAGAAGTATCCTACCCAACCAGTAGGGGAAAATTTGGACAATTTTCGGGTGGAGAGGCTGTTTTTATTCTGTACTGCAACAGATCCGTATTCCAACAGATCCCTCTACTGGAGATTTGTCTAGATTTCTCCCTATGACAGTAACCATCTGCTGTTTGTTTATTGTAGCTAGTTTTCACTATGCTACTCATGATCCTATACCATATTCTTTGGCACACTACTGAATCCCCCTGTATGAATTGAACTTTGTAAGTCATTGTTGTAATTAGAATTTTTCTTGATATATTCATGAAAATGCTTGGAAGACAAAGTCAATTCGAATCTTGTATGTATTGCCTTAATTGATCATTGATATTTTTAATGTGTAAACATTTTTATTTTTCACCTTGATGTTTTGAGAGTGAGTACATTTCATTATCTTACCCTGGAGTTGAAAATTACTGACTCATAAATTTAGTAATGAAGAGAGTATCCTCTGGTTAGTTTCCTGTAATGGGAATTCAATTGCTCATAACCAAATGGGTTCTCTGCCGTCTAATCAGAGTAATCAGATATCCTTGATTACTAATCTCTATCCCTATCTTTTTCTTACAGTGTTAACATTTCTGAGTATTATTCCGAGAGCTACAGTGGGATTTTTTCTGATTAGTTTCCTGTAATGGGAATTCAACTGCTCAGAACCAAATGGGTTCTCTGCCGTCTAATCACTTGCGTTTAAGCAATTGTCTCTCTTATCTCTTTTTTACAGACTGTTAACATCTCTGAGTATTATTCTGGATACGATAGGTCCGCTGATCTTTAGTGTATTTTTTCCTGATTAGTTTCCAACAATTCGATGGAATTAAATTGCTCAGAACCAGATGGGTTCTTTGCCATCTAATCAGATGCCCTTGATTAGAGGTCCGCTGACCTTTACTGTGATTTTCCCTGATTAGTTTCCAGCAATTGGAATTCGATTGCTCAGAACCAAATCGGTTCTCTGCCGTCTAATCAAATGCCCAAGATCACAGGTCCGCTAACCTTCGGTTTGGTTTCCTTGGCGAGGAAATTTTTATAGTAGTATTGTAATGACGGACAATTCCTCTGGGATTACCTTCTGATTGGTTTCCGAATGCAGTGTGCAATAGGAATTCGAGTGTTCAGAACCAAGTGGGTTTTCAACAGTTTAATCAGATGTCTTTAGTTACAGATCTCTATCCTTGACAAAGAGATTATTTTATGGTGTAGCAATCTGCAATTACCGTGTCCCTTGCAACATTGCAATCCTTATGCTTGCAATTTTGCAACTAGCCCCAGAAGTGTATTCACTGTCTTTTCTCAATGATAAATTCTCGATTCAGTATTGTTGCCAAATTATAATGAAACATTCAAGAAAGTGTTATGGGTTTAACTTTATTTAAAAAGGAAATTGCTTTTGTTTTTTAATTCTTATTGGTTCATACAGCATCATAGATCCATCCTCTCACATGCAGTGTTCTGGTGATCTTGATGATGAATTTTGGTTTAACTGGGAAGCTAGCATTTAGCCTTTTCTCTTATATTCAACTTATCCTGAATTTTACTTCATATCCCGCAATAGATACTCCAATGAAGGAGTTATTCTGGAAGTTTTTTACCCTTTTCTTGCTCTAAAAAAAAAGGATGATTAGCTTTAAACTTTTTTTGTTTTAGGGACTCACTTTGGTGGGGTGTGAGCTTAGCTCAGATGCGACAGTTGGTTTACTAGCGGGATCTTTGGAAGGGAGAGCATTGGGGGGTCTTATTTGGGCTAGCGGTGCGCCTACGGGTGAGCATAGCAAGGCCTTAAATGGCGGCTGGGTAAGACTACTGTGTTTCTCCTGAGCTCCACTGATCTGTTGCATCTGAGGACTTGTTCACAGTGCCAAGGATGAGAGTATCCCGAACTTTTGTCTTTTAATTAGTGAAACATTGTTTTCACTATTTCAGTAGGTGGCGCTATAGTTCACACCAGTTGAGGTGACAACTGGACTTAAAATTTTTTTTCATAACTCATATTTTTTTTTTTGTTTCACCAAGGGTATAGTTGGTGATGGTTCCTTGTGGTTGAATTCTGGTTGGTGGTGGTTGTCTCAGGTAATCTGGAGGCGAGTGGTTGAAGATGTTCACTCACCGGCGCCGCAATCAACATCTTGCAGCGATGAGGGCATCTTTGCCAGATTGTCTGGGATGGCTTCGACTGTGCCGGATTTTATCTTGGGGAATGGTCAGTAGCTGAACCCTTTTTGTATCTTCACTCCAGAACTGTGAAATACAGGGAGTTGGAAGTTTCAGCTCGTAAGTGCTATAACTTATAAATTCAAATAATTTTTTTTTGCCGGAGTCAAAGGAGGATGTAACGAAATGTAAAACATTGCGTTCCTTTTATAATTTCCATCTGAAATTATATCATAATTAAATAGATTTGACATCTGATTGAGATAGTTCATTCCGAACATCTCATTTAGATAGTTTGTTCCGATGTACCTTATTGTTCTGTGATGTGAAATGCAACATTACTACATTGGTAACACTGCAAATAGAAAGAGCGAGAGGGAAGGGATATCCTTCTTGGAGGCCCTTCATCGGCCCTTTCTGAAGCGAGCATTGAAGGCGTTTGGGTGTTTTGAGTTTTCCTTCGGGAAATGTACTGATTTTCAACAACGAAGAAATGAAAGGTCGTATATTTTATAACGATTAATTTGGATTCGATTATTTGATCGAATCGATCTACCTACATATCGACTTTCTCTTTGGCAGATTTTTCTTTAAATGTATTAAATTCATTTTGGCGACTTGGTTCACGTCTCTGGTGAAACAAAGATGGCCACATGAGCGTCACTCATAAATATTTTCGAAATTTTCAATCTTAAATAATTTAATATAATGCTGATACCTTATTAACATTTGAATAACGTTTCGTATCGTCTTTTGACTAGTTGGTCCGAGAATGTCAAAATTTAACCAGTCCATAACATAACCTCTAAAAATGATGATTCATATGTTTTGATGATTTTGATTAAATTTATTATATCTCGACTTTAAATATCAATTAGACCTGTTTCTGTTCCTGCTTTATGATTTTCAGTGATACAAGTTATTCCACAAGAGAAAATCTATTGTCTTAACAACCTTTCATTTGCTTTGTGAAATTTGATGTCGAAGTACTCTTTCAGTACTCTCTCTCTTTCTCCTCAGTCAGAAAAAAACTCAAACCAACCATCTGCTTGCGTTGCAAATTTGTTAACGAGGAACTTTCTCAGTACACTATCTTTCTCCTCAGTCTGGAGACATATCTTTGATTTATACTTGTCGAGGAAATTTCTCGTTACAATTTATCTGTACTCTTTATCATTACGCTTTATCGTTACACTTTCTCTTTCTCCTCAGTCTCAGAAATTCCATAATTATTTATCTTTATCGATAAGAAAGATCAATAATTTGATATCCTTTTGCTAGTCTGAATGACTGTTCAAATTTGAATATTTTGTTCTTTAGTTTATGAAAACAATATTTTATGATAATTATTTTTCTCATGCTCGCTTGAGATTGGCCTTCTCTAATTTTGTATGAGAAGATTCTAAATTTAATCTTCATCGTAAATTCTTGTGCTTCACACAATTTTAATCTTTAACACATTGTTTAACTCAGCAAATCTTTAACATGTTATTTTTTTAGACAAATGTAATTTTTGGAAGTACTTAACATGTTTCAAGTAAGCTGTGATTTTTTTTGTAGTGGAATACAGGCTTTTCCTTTTTTTTCGACTAATTCCGAATTCCTCATTTTCAACTGAAAAGTCTCACCGATAAAATTCTTATTTTCAAGCTCGGCATATGCCAGTTTTTTCGATGAAGCGTCTACTTCCAGATTATGTAATAAAAGATTAGCACTGCTGTGGAAAGTTTTTTCAGAAAACGCAAAAAATTAAAAAAACAGATTTTAAAAATTAATTTTTTAAATTTTTGTTCTAAACTCATATTTATTTATTTAAGCTATTGAAATTAATAGTTGAAACCTTTCGAGAATAAAAATTTTAATGTTAATTTCATGTTACCTCAATAGGTACAAAAAATAAACAAAGACATAAATAAGGATTTGATTGTGATAGAAGGGCGAGAGGGGGTGAACTTATGTGGGTAAAAATGGTTTCTCACGATTTGCAGCGAAAGATAACCTACAAAAAAAGTTAAGGAAATAAGTTGTTGGCAATAAAAAGATCTACAACTTTTGGATTCAAGATTTTTCCACATAACCTCAAATTTTCCGGAAAAATCAGAAAAACGGTTTCAATTTGGTTTGAATTTTTTTTTGTATAAAAATTGTATGTTTGTCGCAAAATCTAGTGGAACTATACTTTTTTATGTTCTGAATTAGATGTTTTTTTTTGCAGCGAAATATTTATTTTTCTCGAGCCTCTTGGAAGTACTCGGAAAGAGGGCGGCTCCTAGTTAGCAAAACGAATTTCAAACGCCTAAAATAAGGAATGAAGTAACAGGCAAGGACCAGGTGGAGAATACTGTACTAGCTTTTCTATCAGCAAATCATAATCAGGTGGATTGAACATATAATTAATTGAATATCAGATTAGAATGACTCTTAAAGTCCCCCCCCCCCTTTATTTATTTATCCATATAATTCAGAGTGCTGGTTGGCCGTTAGCGTGTGAATTCTTTGAGCTAGTGAAATAATATGTTTTGTTCTATTCTGTCCAAAATTCTATTCTTTAACAAACAACTTCACAGAATAACACTTTTGTGGAAATTAATTCAGCTATAAAACCCTCATAAGTGATCTCAATTATAAAAATGATTTTACTCAACTAAATACTCTGTCTCCTTCGTCTTATTGGTGGATACCAGAATTGGTTCGAAGTTTACACATACGCGCACATACGTGAGAATAACCATATATGCACTGGTTCCCCAGTATTCTCAATGCCTATGAAAATATTGGTTGTTTTGACTGGATTCAAATTGTAATAAATTATAAGAAAACTCAATTGGCTTTGGTTGTTTTCAAATTTATTGGCTAGGAAAAGTCATGTGTGAAAGAAAATAGAATAAGTATATACAAAAATGGAACTGGAATTAATATATTAACAATTACTATAGACTTTCTGAAATACTTCTAATTACCAAAACAATGAAATTAAATCTGCGGATAGGTTATTCAAAACTCGAAAATAACAAAACTAACTCTGAATGCAATCCTACGTATTCATCTGTACCAAACACCTTTTCAGAACATACATGTCAAAACGCGTTTCTACACGGCGGCGAACTAGTGACTTGACTTTAATGACTTTAAATACGAAATTGCTTGGTTCGGGATCCGAGGCCCGAATAACTATATGAAAACTACAATTTACCTGAATAATGATAAAAACGCAACTGACTCAAAAAATGATTGAAATTCAACTTACTGCTTTGCAACTGACTTTTTGTGGATTCTCAAAAATAAGCTCAACTTAGTTTTTAGCCACGCCCTTCCACATAGTCGCCGTGAAGGGTTTTTTGGATAGGGAAGAATCGTTTTGTATGACAACTCTTATAGCTAGACTTTCCCAAATGATAGCTTGGGTGAACATCCCCCGTACACATTCATTAACATATTGAATATTGAGCTTGGAAGAAAAATGCCCAAAAAACTTCCATATTCTTTCGAATTACTTAAATATTATCATCGCCCCTAACCCTATAGTAACAAATATATATTTACATGTGACATATCGATTCGATTCCGTTGTTTGATCGATTACATATTCCCGCATTTTATGTTCGGAGAAACTGTATCAATCTGTGCTATTTTTACTCCTTTGTCCGCGGTTTTGAAAAGGATCATAAAAAGTAGAAATCTCTCTTCAGATAAAGAAGGATTTTACGAAGGCAATACTCGAGAATATCGTTACAAACATTATTTTCTATTGTGATGGGTTTTGACTCGCAATAAACAATTCGTCACTCTTATGAAATTGAATTGTATTTTTGGGAATACTACAGCAAATATCTGGTGATGGCTTATTTCGTTCAAAAATTGTGTCGAACAGATGAGCAAGATCTTCAATGTGATCTTATTGAACGATATCCCCAAGCAGTGGCGTAATGAAAGAGTTCATTTGTTACAATACTGCAGAGGTTCCAACTTTGACGAAAAAACATATTTAAACACGGAAACACTCAAAATGGTGAAATTGGGAAGCAGTTTAGGAGTTGAAAACGGTTTTTTACGATTTGCGGCGAAACGTGACTTATTAGCGGAAAATGTTCGATGAAAAATTTGTGAATAGTAAAAAAATCGAAAACTTTTCGACATAACCTCAAACTTACCGTCAAAATGGCGAAAACCCAATTTTTTTAAATTTTAGGTTATGTGGAAAAATCTTAGATACAAAAGTAATGTAGCATGAAATTGAAATTCTCAAAAGGTTTCAACTGTTAATTTCAAAAATTTTAATAAATAAATATGAGTATAGAACAAAAATTAAAAAAAATTGATAATTGAAAATCTGTTTTTTAATTATTTCTCGTTTTCTTGAAAAAATTTCCACAATGGTGCTAATCCTTTTTTACATAATCTAAAAGTAGACGCTTCAACAAAAAAACTGGCGGCTGGCGAGCTTGAAAAGAAGAGCTTTATCGGTGAAACTTTTCAGTTGGAATTTGTCGAAAAAAAAAGGAAAACTCAGTATTCCTCTACAAAAAAATCACAGCTCACTTGAAACATGATGAGTTATATTTCCACCAGATTTCGTGCAAAAAAAAATTGATTTTCAAGCGGGAAAAAATGTCGAATAAAATAGTTCCAGATGTTTCCATCATCAACTTTGCTATTTAACTTTTTCCGATAAGAGGCCAACTTTCGTTGCAATTCTCGGAAAACCGTGAAATATCGCTTTCAACCCCTAAAAGTTCACCCAGTACCAGCCTTCTTCATTTTTTCGACTCCAATTTATTTTTTCCACCATTCAAACAATATTTTGCCCCCTTCCAGTAGGTCTCATGCTGTTACTAATTTTTTTTATCTCAAAAATGCATCAGCACTGTTGTAAAATAGTAGTACAATTCCAAGGCATACTTCAATTTTAACTCATTTGTTCGTTTTACGGTTTAAATATCAACCTGATGAGAGTTTATTATGAAAAAAAAACTTGTTTGAAAATAGTTTTTCTACAAGAATGATGAAAACGTTCCAGAGGTGAAATTTTCAGGTGAATAGTCCTAAATTCGGGTTTTTTGGCCTAAAATGGGCCATACTTTAAAATGAGACCAGAATTGAGCCTGGTATAACCTCAAAATATTATATCAAATGCTGTAAACGGCATATTGAAGTAGAGATCAATATCTTCAATTTTTATATTTTGGATTTTCACCTGAGAGGTGGGAAATGTGTTGAAAATGTCACTGGATTGCGGGTGACTTCGGATGACTTCGGACGCACTTTGAAGCGTTTTGATCAACTTTCAGTGACATTTTCAACACATTTCCCACCTCTCAGGTGAAAATCCAAAATATACAAATTGCAAATATTAATCTCTACTTCCAGATGCCGTTTACATAATTTGTCCCTTAAATCGGCACATATTGCAAGATGTGCCCTTAAATTGTTTTTAACGCGATTGTGCCAAAACTACACATCGGACAGAAAACATCTTGCGTTCAGTTGAACCACATATTATTATCTATCAGTTTCCTCAATATTGTTTGTCCAGCTTCAGGTATACAAAAATAACAATAAATTGAAAAATGGCATCTTTTTCGAGGATTTCCAGGATTTTCTTAGTGGAGAATGCACCGATCCGGTCGTATGAAAATCCATTTTGTACGTTTTATGAATATCTACAAAAGTTCCAATGACTGTGAAACGATTCATTGAATAATCTTTGAGATATTTCCAAAAAACCAAAAAAATTGTAATTTTTTTCACTATTTCTGTTCAAAAAATTCCACAAATCGATTTTGATGGGGTGAAAACTGGGGTTTTCATTGACGAACTATCTTATATGTTATAAAAATTAGTATAGCTCATTTGCGTCTTTTACTTTGTGGGAAAAAAAACCTCTATAGCTTGGTCTAAAAGGGCATACGTTATACAATCATTACACATTTTGGCAGAGGGCTCACAGCAAGTTACCTCGTGGACCTAAAAATGGATACTGGACCCCCTCCTCTAGCGCCCGGACTACATACCTTTTCTTGAGGTCTATATTCAAAGAATAAACAGACATATCCCCTCTCAGTATATATAGTGGCCAATTAAGATTATTCCATTCCTTCGCATCTTGTTCTTTCTCTGCATGATATTTTGGCACGATTTTGTCGACCGTTTGGGTTTGAACATTGATCATGTACGTATCTAGAAAAAAAAATGATTTGGAAAAATGTGTGAATCGAATGAAAAATGTTTACCTTCATTTTTGCTCTGGTAACTCTTCAACAAGGACTTTTCGTTTTTCACTCCTGAGGTTTGTGGTGACTGACAAACTTCTGGGAGTCCAAAATCGAAGTCTACAGCAGTCTCACCATATATATCAAGAAATGTTGTCTTACTCCCAGGAAATATGCCTGTGGGTTTTTCTCCGACAGAGTAAACAGATACGTTACGGGATTCATTGTTGTCAATTTGATAAAGCCTGAAAAAACAATTCGTTATACAATTGTCAAAAATAAATCGAACATACTGTATTTTAAAATATTTTATTAGAATTCAATAAGTGGGTAACTTTGTTACATTTTACAATTTAGTACGTGAGCGAAGTAATTATATTTTGAAGCACAACTTGTCCTCAACTGTGCCACAAACAGAAAACAAAAGTTAGTTCGATCAAGTAGTCGAATTTAGAGTTCTGCTGTGTCCACAGCTAATGAGGGCTTAAGGAGACTAAAATTTAACAAGGACAGTTTAATCCCCATAAGACAATGGGGACACTAGTAGAAAGAGATGAAAGAACATTTTTGACGAAATGTGACGTAGTTGGACGTGTCATGGCCGCCGTTCTCTATAGACAGTGACGGACTAGCTCTTGGTATGTGAGAGTTACTGCTGACAGTTTTGTTGCTTGGTTCGAGTTGGACTCTGTACTCATATCCAAGTACGTCACTATGACGCGTTGATGCTACAAGATTCTGATTGGCTAGAGCTTATTAAACCCTCCTTGTTAGTTTAGTCCCTTCGGTGAGGGCTAGCTTGGAAGAGTTGAGATTATATTAATGGAAAATGTTCCTATAGTGTATATGCCAGAATTTATTGAAAGCATAGGTCTTTTTGGAATAATTTATTCAAACAGTTACTAGTCTAGGAGAGATTCATTAATTCTTTAATTCATTAATTTCTTCATTCATTTCAATCGTCTTAATCTCATATTTGTACACAGTAACATAAACGTTTTATATTTTTCCAAAGTGTTTTAAATCTATGAAAGATCAGTGAAGAAACCAAATTCAAATTCAAAAATAGGTTTATTCATCGTTATATGCTATAAAATTACATTTCACAAAACTATTTCAACATAGTCTCACGATGATTAAACTTCTTCGTGAAATTTACCAGCTCGGTTTTGGCTGGGTTGAGCACAATTTTGTTCCTTTCTAGATACGGGATGATTTCCTGATCAAGGTGATCGCGCAGCAGCTCGGATGCAACCCCGCTCGCAGACGCATGCGCGTATAGTGCAGTGTCATCTGCATACACGGCAGTATTCGTCGTTGCGCGCGTCGGGAAATCACTCGTCTATAGGGAGTACAAATGTAGGGAGAGGCTTGAACCCTGAGGTACTCCCGCCCCGAGAGAGAACTCATCGGAGATAGTGTTATTAAGTCTTACCCTAAGAGTCCTTCCAACCAGGTAAGAGTCTATCAGTTTTATCATGTATAAGGGCATGTTTGCATTAAACAACTTGGTGATTAACCCTTCTATCCAGACCGTGTCAAATGCTTTTCGCATATCCAGCAGGACAATGACCATGTTATCTTTTCGATGGGAGGCTTCCTTAACCCCGTGAACAATATGGACTATCTGAGAGGTTGTAGAGTGACCTTCTCTGAATCCGAATTGCTCGGCCGGGATAAGGTTCATCCTCTTTTCGAATTTCAACAAACGTTAGCGAAGAATTTTATCAACTAGCTTAGCTACCGCACTCAGTAGTGAGATAGGTCTATAGCTGTCGAGTTTATTAAGTGATTTTCCTGGCTTAGGTATTGGTACAATAAGGGCCCTCTTCAGACACTGTGGGTAGTGCTGCCATTTGATGATGGCATTTATCGAATAGATTAATTGAACCAAATACTTCCTTGGCAGGTTTCGAAGCAGAATTGTATCAAGTCCGTCAACCCCTGCAGCTTTATTAGTAGGCATTCGTTTAATGGTATCTTAAACCTCTTCAAAGTTTGTCATAAGTTTTATGAATGTTCGTATATTTATGACAATATCAATCGTGTTACGGATTGTTCTAGCCGTAATAGTAATCCCTTTTTGTTCCAAAGTGCTGTCTGGGGTAGGTTTGGAACGTTGTGAAAGTACTCCCCGAACATTTTCACATTTTCTTCGTCGGAGATGGCTCTCTTAGGTCCATTCTCAATTGTACGAAGAAACCCCAATTCACGACACAATAACAGAAAATGATGATTTCCCCCAACTCAAACCTTTGTTAGAATAAAAAGAGTAAAATGAAAAGAGGAAAGGAAGAGACTCTCTTATTCAATTTTATAATTAAAAATTAATTTTCTGCAAATTTCGTTATCGATCAACCATCATCCACATAATTTTTGTAAACACAGCCCTCTTATGATGAATACTGTTTCTCAAAGTAGTTTTCATTAGAATAAAGTATTATTTATGATACTTTCTTTACTTCTCTCAGATCTAATTCGGCTACTATCACGGATTTTTAAAATATATTTTCATCAATCATTAAAACTTCTTAACCCAAAATTATGATTTTCTTCAGGTCCAGGATAAGTTCTCAATTTGACATTTTTGTTTTCAATTCAGGCCCGTAACTCTAATATATCTTAAAATTTGAGATGATCTGAAAAGTAATGAAACCGTATGCGATACATCATTGAATTCACTGTAGTTATGAAAAAGCTGAAGAAAAAATTACGATGATTCATCGATAACGAAGAAGCTTATGGAAAGTTGCTGCGAAGAATTTCTTATTTTGATCCAGCTCTGACCATAACAACAAAAAAAATTAAAATAAGAAATCGAAATATTCATATTTTCTGATTAACTTAAAAATTCAATTTCAACTTTTTTGGAAATTTTATGCTGCCATATGAATGGCCCTTCTGTTTAACAACTTTTACCATTTAAAACAAAAACTGTATCTATCAGAGTTTCCGATATCCCGATGGTGGACATCCTTATCTTGGGCTCAATGTCAGTAAGCAAGGCTTTTTATAGCCCCCGTTAACTTTTGAACGATTCGACATACAAAAATAGTTATAATGATACAAACAGTTTTGAATGATTTCACCGATACTACTCTTTGAAATAAATTACATTGCGATTGCTCGATAGATGGCGTGGGACGGAACACCAACTTCAAATAGCATGGGGAATCAACCATCTTGATTTTTATCATTTTGTTAATGTTTTTTTCACAGTATGCGTTGAAGTATCAAAAGTATAAGTGCGGATCTGAATTAGAAACTCTTACCTTGATACATTTGAAAGGTTTGATGTGGAAAAATATTTTGGAAGGTATGACCGATAGGTACTAAATGGAACGAATAATTTAGTCGAAGTGAAAATCCCCTTCTCTCCACATATTCCCACGAAGTGGAATATATGAGTGAATATCTGATAGAAAACGAACACTGCCACTAACGGACACTGAATTATATCTGACATCCATTTGTGCAACGTTCCCCAAGGAGGACACAATTGCAACCGCTAACTGCAATAGTGTGTCCTTTGTGAGGAAGGTTAAACAAATGGATGTCAGATATAATTCAATGTTCGTACGGGAAAGTAGTTGTTTTCTGACAGGTATTTGCCTCATGATTTCCGCTTTGTGGGAATGTGTGGAGAATTCGTTTCATTTAGTTGATACTGTTTGATTATTGGATTTCATCAGAAAATCATAGAATCTCATGATATTTATATATCTGTGTAGCCATGGATACGTTTTGTTACTTTAGCTTCGAATGAAATGAATGAATGAATGAATGAATGAATGAATGAAATGAAATACTTTTCACGCTGCAGTTATTTTCTACTGAAGTTGAATATTTCCATAATCCTGCCAACTCTGCTAGCAAACAATAGATACTCCGGCACACTTTCCGAACTTTGTTCCATTTAATTACTGAAACTGATTTTAAAGAGAAGAACATTACTCGACAGATGGCGCTGGGGACATATCAACATGATAATTCATAAATGCATTGAGATCGAAATTGAAACGAATTAACAAAATTCAAAGAAAAATTTCAAGGTGGAAAAGAGAATTGAATAATTACTTCAACAATGTTCACTATTTGAATCTTTTAAGTTGATGTGCCCCCCAAGCAATCACAATGTCTTTCATTTCAAAAAGTAGCAAAGGTGGAAAATGGTTTTCGTGTCATGATAGTACGCCGAATAGTTCAAAAGGTATTGGGGGGGGGGGGCTATAAAAAAAAACCACGTGTGCATGGTTTGCGGTAGACTCCTTCGAATGTCAGTGCCGTGAAAACGAGGTCGATTACACCGTTGAAGTCGAGGACAAGGAAGTGCACGTAGAGCAGACGATCAGACGACTTAGAAGAACTGACGACTCAGACATTCTTCTGGAACCAACATCTCCAGAAGAAATCAAGGTCATACTCAGATACGCCAAGACCAGGAAAGCACCGGACCAGACGACATACTAGTCAGGGCACTGAAAGCCTTACCTAGGAAAGGCCTGACAAACATCTTAAGCGCTGTACTCAGACTTAGACACTTTCCATCCAGCTGGAAAGAAGCAACGGTCATCATGATTCCGAAACCCAACAAGAACCAAACGTTTCCACAAAACCACCGCCCCATCAGTCTAACACCTGCGATGAGCAAGGTCGCAGAAAGAGTGATTTGGACTCGACTTGAGGCAATGTCTGAAGCATCGAACATCCTACCAGATGAACAATTTGGTTTCAGACACAAACACTCAACAGAACTCCAGGTCACCCGGATAATGGACGCCACCATCAAGAGCTGGAACCGGACGATCAAAGGACATCTTTCAGGAGCAGTTTTCCTAGACGTCTCCAAGGTCTTCGATAGAGTCGGCACGATGGGCGGATCACAAAACTAGTGGATGCCAGATACTCTACTCTAATGGTCAAGCTGATAAACTCCTTCCTAAGAGGTCGACATTACCGATTCAAAGTCGGAAATGCTCTCTCTTCATGAAGGAGGTAGAAGCAGGAGTACAACAGGGAGTAGTACTGTCGCCACACCTGTTTTCGATCTACACCGCAGACATGCCTATGTCGGACAACCCCATGACCAAACTGGCACTCTATGCAGATGACATGGCAATATTTGCTGAGGCCTCCCATGACAGAGGAGTAACAGATCAAAAAGCAGGAACCGTGGTTCAATCGTTGGAAGATCGGAAGCAATGCAGACAAAGTAAGGCCATACTGTTCACAAGGCGACGTAGGACACCAGAGGGCCATGTTATTATGAATGAGAATTTCATGGGTAGACGAAGCCGTATACCTAGGAGTAACCCTGGACAAGAGACTCACGTTTCAGAGGCACGTCTCCTATAGATTAGCACCAGCGAAAGCCGCAAGGAATAAGCTATGGCCACTCATCGGACGTAAGAGCAACATGGCACTCTAGTTGAAACTACGCCTCATCAGGACAATACTTTTTCCAATCATGCTGAACGTGTCCACTGCTTGGTGGCAATGCGCGAACAGCTATAGGCAGATGATGCAGGCGTTCTTCAATGTCTGCCTGAGAATGGCAACAGACGCACCACGATATATGCCTAACAGATTTATATTCCGAGACTTAGATATCCATCCGGACTATATCGACAGACTGCTCAGACACCATGTGGGGACTACTCTAGGCAGAGCAGAGACCCACACGAACCCGCTGCTCACGGATCTCCATGAGAACAGACGTGAGCAGGGCGACAGGGACAGAGGCAAATACAGACGACCTGTGAACCAGGGAGACAACGACACCCCTGAAGAAGTACAACAGAAGCGAAACCTACGGCGACGCCAACGTCTGCTTCAACAGGCTTTAAATCACGATTAATCATGCTTTTATGTTTCAGATTCCAAGAAGAACCGACCAAGAAGTAAACTCAGTAAATTCACTACACAACACTTGGCCCTCAGCCAAGTGTTTTTTCAGGCCTTCAGCCAGTTTCAGGGGGGCACCATGCAAATTTAGTAAAGTCATCGTTTAAATTCAACTCATGTCAGATATAAGAGAGTTTCAGGCTGAGAATGGGCTAAGCACTCCATATCAAACGATCAGATTTTATTCTGCTGATCACCAATCATCAGGATGAGGAACCGCTTAACGAGCGGTGGTGGTGGATAGCGAGTGGATTGCGAGTACATTCGAGTACCGGGGAGTTCATCCTTCTGGGCCTCAACCTTAGGGGGTGCATGGTAGTGGTGGTGGTTTGCGGTAGACTCCCGCTGCTTATAGGGATATCTCCGGCTGATCTGAGATTGTCTTAAAAGATCTTAGATGTACTGTATCCGTTTGATCAAACGAGGAAGATTGAGATTATTTAATTTTTCCTTGAAGAGCTTCTGGATAACAAACCTTCGGGGTACGGTCTGTGAGAAAAACAGCTGCTTATAGGGATATCTCCGGCTGATCTGAGATTGTCTTAAAAGATCTTAGATGTACTGTATCCGTTTGATCAAACGAGGAAGATTGAGATTATTTAATTTTTCCTTGAAGAGCTTCTGGATAACAAACCTTCGGGGTACGGTCTGTGAGAGTCGTGATGATTCCAAGGTTTTTAGCCTATATATCATTGAAAAAGCCAGCAGAACAATAATTAATATCAGATAAATTGTCACTTACCTCAACATATTATCATTGGTGAGAACAAGAATGTGATCATGATTGATGCTGCCGGGATGAAACTTGGCTTGTTTCACTTCCACTGTATCACTGCAAGACAGAAGTCGTTCATCTAAACTGTGACTTCTGCAAAAAAATTTAAGTTGTGTGAGAATTAAACAAAGTCAATCGATAAGTAATGCAAAATCATTTTATTTTTGTCTATATTATAGGAGCCATTATCGGTCTTTTTATCTTCGTTCATTTTCTTATGTTAGTCACGATCATAATTGAATATTATGTAATAAGTTTTTATCCAAAACGCCAACATATTCTCAGAAAAGTGATGGATATGGTATTAGAACACACCCAGAACAACACTGCGCGTATCTAGAAGGGATGAGAATCTTCTACAATTATTCATCTATTTGTAATATATGGTTATTTTTCGCAGTATTAATTAATTTTTTTTATGAATTTTGTAAAAAATGAAGAAATTTTGAAAATTAAGCAAATATTTCTGATGAAAAAGAGATAACCACATTGCCAGCCACAAATGACACCCTGTCTAATCAATTGATGCAAGCATTGAGATCTAGGGGTTTAAAAGTATTCTGAAACAGAATTTGATGTTAATTTTGTGATGAAAAAATCCCTAAAATGTTTCCCCACTTTTTCAATTTTCAATTGGTCATAGTTAGCCATGGAAAATGGACATAAGAATATTTCTTCTATATAAAGGTAGGTATTCCTGAGAACTATAATCGTTGGTCCTACGCCAAAACGGCGAATGTGTTAATTTTAGAGTTCTGACTGCAACATGTAAAATGATAATTTTCTACCAAAATTTTCAATGCCAAACTCACGAAAGGGCTATTAGAGGTTGTCTACTGTGAACGAGAATGAATTTGCAAATGTGATAACTTACTAAAGTTTTCAAAGCAAGATGTACGAATATTCTTAAAACTCTTCAAATTCGAAATGAGACATTGCACATTCGTGGTTTTGGCATGGGACCGACGAATTATGAGAAATTGTTTTTTTCAAATTATTTCATTCTCCATGAAATATGAGGGTGCGGCTGCTCAAAGTAGGACACACTGTATATTGAGGAGTACATTTTGAAAATATGCTTCCCTCTGAGATCACAGAAAGTGAAATTTTGTAAAAAACTATCATCACACATTTGCGAATCACCCTGTAAACATAAATATTTTTAATTGTACCTACCTATTTACTAATGTATTACTGAAATGAGTAGTAAACGTGTGTATTTAACAGAAATTCAATCTAGGTAGTGAATTAAAAATAGAAGAATCCGAAAAACAGGCTATTTGGAAGTTTTAAATTTATGTGACCTCCTGCGCCCTCTATGGGGTAATTACAATGTTTTTTATTTAAAAAATATTGAAGATACCCCGAACGCCTCTGGCGGTTTGAAGAGTAAGTACTCACTGTACATGGTATGACTAACGTTGCACAATGAAACGTAGCCCAGATAACAGTTGACACAGTTTCATTACTGTTTTTTAATCTTCGGAATGGAAGTGTGTTCCAGCACATTCAAACAACGATTTTGAATTCCGTCGAAACTGCATACTTGCATGGAGTAGACATTACCAGAGTAGTTAATAGACATCTGAAATTCTTCTACACTTTCGGCCATAATCTTCGAGCAAATATCATTCAGATATGCATAACGGGTTAGAAAGAGCATGGTAATTGTCGGAGTTCGTGAGGATTACAAGAACGACGACTTTAAGTGCAATTATCGGGATTAAAATATTGTTTTAATGCCCCACTGTTAGATTAAAAGAAACCAAAAAGATTCTGGAGACTATTCACAAACGAAGAATTTATTCCGGATATGATAGGAATTATAATGGGTTTGAAAAACATATAAGATGTCCTATGACCCAGGCTAAAAGTGCCAAAAATGGCTACTCGTTGCAAAAAATACATGGTCAATTTTATTATCGTTCTCTATAAATTTTGGACAACAGAATATGAATCTGAAGTAATCCAACAACATTTCCTAGTTCGTTTCAAGATATTAAAAAAAAACAGCAAAACTTTTGAACTTTTTTTTTCGGTTATAATTTCAAAAGTATGTGTGGTAGCGAAAAAACTATCCACACCATTTTTGAAGCGGATTCAATTTTCCATAATTTGAGGTCTACGTCAGTTCTCTAAGTTTGATTGTTCCCGAGAGAGAAATTTTATATTTTGGATCAACATCTGAGCTAAATATTTAATAGAATAATACACGGGCGTGAAAACAGCCACGCTTTTTTCATCCACGGTTTTCGATTTGGCAACACTGCGCAAATGCATAGTGTTCTCGTAAGTTACGGCTTTTAGCCTTTTATGAATCCAATAAATTAGATATACTTATGGTAGATATGTCATTCTCAAACTGGATATCGTTAGGAGTTACAGATCGAAAGAAAAAGATGATATGAGGCAGTGGTGTTTGGATAGATCATGAGGTAGAAAGTAAAACTTATACTGATAACTTATTAGGCGATGGCACTCGGAATGAATGGGTAGATATTGATCATTTGCACTCTTACCTCCTTACTACACCCTCAAAAGTCATTGTCGGGCCATCAGAAGGGTACAGAATTTTTTGAAAATTCCAATTATTTTCCGATAACTAATTAAGAGATGGCACCCGAAATGAACAAGTGGAAAATAGTCATTTGCATCCTTACAATCATCCTCGACCATCAAAAGTCATTGTCGGGTGGTCACGAAGGGTGCAGAATTTTTTGAAAATTCCAATTATTCACCGAAAACTTAAGGCGATGGCACTCGAAATGAATAGGTAGAAAATAATCATTCGCATCCTTACATTCATCCTTCACTCCCAGATGTCATTTTTGGGCCGTCAGAAGGGGTACCGAATTTTTTGAAAATTCAAATAATTTACCGAAAACTTATTAGGCGATGGCACTCGAAATGAATAGGAAGAAAATGATCATTTGCATCCTTCTCTAGATCCTTCACCCCTAAAAGTCATTGTCGGGCCGTAAGAAGGGGTACAGAATTTTTGAAAATTCCAGTAATTCACCGAAAACTTATTAGGCGATGGCACTCGAAATGAATAGGTAGAAAATAATTATTCGCATCGTTACATTCATAGATCACCTCCAAAAGTCATTGTCGGGCAGTCAGAAGGGGTACAGAATATTTTGAAAATTCCAATAATTTACCGAAAACTTATTAGGCGATGGCACTCGAAATGAATATGTAGAAAATAATCATTTCCATCCTTACATTCATCCTTCACCCACAGAAGTCATTGTCGGGCCGTCAGAAGGGGTACAGAATTTTTTGAAAATTCCAATAATTTACCGAAAACTTATTAGGCGATGGCACTCGAAATGAATAGTCTAAATGATCATTTGCATCCTTCCCTACATCCTTCACCCCTAAAAGTCATTGTCGGGTCGTCAGAAGGGGAACAGAATATTTTGAAAATTCCAATAATTTACCAAAAACTTATTAGGCGATGGCACTCGAAATGAATAGGTAGAAAATAATCATTCGCATCGTTACATTCATCCTTCACCCCCAGAAGTCATTGTCGGGCCGTCAGAAGGGGTACAGAATTTTTTGAAAATTCCAATAAATTACCGAAAACTTATTAGACGATGGCACTCGAAATTAATGGGTAGAAAATCATCATTTGCATCCTTACTTTCATCCTTCACCCCCAAAAGTCATTGACGGGCCGTCAGAAGGGGTACAGATTTTTTTGAAAATCCAATTTTAGTCCTAAAATATATTAGGCGATGGCACTCGAAATTAATGGGTAGAAAATAATCATTTGCATCCTTACTTTCATCCTTAACCCCCAAAAGTCATTGTCAGGCCGTCAGAAATGGTACAGATTTTTTTGAAAATACAATTTTCTTCCTAAAATATATTAGGCGATGGCACTCGAAATGAATGGGTAGAAAATAATCATTGGCATCCTTACTCTCATCCTTCACCCTCAAAAGTCATTGTCGGGCCGTCAGAAGGGGTACAGATTTTTTTTTAAATCCATTTTTCTTCCCAAAATATATTAGGCGATGGCACTCGAAATTAATGGGTAGAAAATAATCATTTGCATCCTTACTTTCATCCTTAATCCCCAAAAGTCATTGTCGGGCCGTCAGAAGGGGTACAGAATTTTTTGAAAATACAATTATCTTCCTAAAATATATTAGCCGATGGCACTCGAAATTAATGGGTACAAAATAAGCATTGGCATCCTTACCTTCATCCTTCACCCCCAAAAGTAATTGTCGGGCCGTCAGTAGGGGTACAGATTTGAGTTTAAAATGCTATACTCCTACTGACGGCCCGACCATGACTTTTTGGCGGTGAAGGAATGAAGTGGGGATTCACAAGATTGTTTTCCACTCATTCATTTCGAAAGTGACATCGCCTAATTAGTTTTCGGTAAGAAATTGTAATTTTCAAAAAATTCTGTACCCCTTCTGACGGCCCGACAATGACTTTTGGGGGTGAAGTATGAAAGTAAGGATGCCAATAATTATTTTCTACCCATTCATTTCGAGTGCCATCGCCTATTACATTTTAGGAAGAAAATTCTGTACCCCTTCTGACAGCCCGACAATGACTTTTTGGGGGTGAAGGATGAAAATCAGGTTGCAAATGATTATTTTCTACCTATTCATTTCGAGTGCCATCGCCTAATAAGTTTTCGTAAATAATTGGAATTTTTAAAAATTCTGTACCCCTTCTGACGGCCCGATAATGACTTTTGGGGGTGAAGGATGAAAGTTAGGATGCCAATAATCATATTGTATCCATTCATTTCGAGTGTCATCGCCTATTACATTTTAGGAAGAAAATTGGATTATCAAAAAAATTCTATACCCCTTCTGACGGCCCGACAATGACTTTTGGGGGTGAAGGATGAAAGTAAGGATGCAAATGATTATTGTTTACCTATTCATTTCGAGTGCCATCGCCTAATAAGTTTTCGGTAAATAATAGGAATTTTCAAAAAATTCTCTACCCCTTCTGACGTCCCGACAATGACTTTTGAAGGTGGAGGGTGAAAGTAAGGATGCAAATGATTGTTATCTACTCATTCATTTCGAGTGCCATCGCCATATACGTTTTTGGTAAAAAGTTGGAATTTAAAAAAATCTTTACCCCATCTGACGGCCCAACAATGACTTTTAGGGGTGAAAGATGAAAGTAAGGGTGCAAATGATTATTTTTCACCTATTCATCTCGTGTGCCATCGCCTAATAAGTTTTCGGTAAATTATTGGAATTTTCAAAAATTCTGTACCCCTCTGGCAGTCCGACAATGACTTTGGGGGGTGAAGGATGAAAATATGGATGCAAATGATTATTTTTTACATATTCATTTCGAGTGCCATCGCCTAATAAGTTTTCGGTAAATTATTGGAATTTTCAAAAAATTCTCTACCCCCTCTGACGGCCCGACAATGACTTTTGGAGGTGGAGGATGGCAGTAAGGATGCAAATGATTATTTTCTACCCATTAATTTCGAGTGACATCGCCTAATATATTTTAGGAAGAAAATTGGATTTAAAAAAAAAATCTGTACCCCTTCTGACGGCCCGACAATGACTTCTGGGGGTGAAGGATGAAAGTCAGGTTGCAAATGATCATTTTCTACCTATTCATTTCGAGTGCCATCGCCTAATAAGTTTTCGGTAAATAATTGGATTTTTCAAAAATTCTGTACCCCTTCTGACGGTCCGACAATGACTTTGGGAGGTGAAGGATGAAAGTAAGGATGCAAATGATTATTTTCTACATATTCATTTCGAGTGCCATCGCCTAATAAGTTTTCGGTGAATAATTGGAATTTTAAAAAATTCTGTACCCCTTCTGATGGTCCGACAATGACTTTGGGGGGTGAAGGATGAAAGAAAGGATGCAAATGATTATTTTCTACATATTCATTTCGAGTGTCATCGCCTAATAAGTTTTCGGTAAATAATTGGAATTTTCAAAAAACTCTACTCCTTACGACGCGACGGCCCGACAATGACTTTTGGGGATGCGGTATAAAAGTTGAGATGTGAAAGACTGTTTTTCACTCATTCACACTGCGTGCCATGAACCGATAATTTTTCAGTATGAGTTTTACATTTTACCTCATGGGCCACACACCAACTCCTCATATTATCTTTTTTTTTCGTGATCTCTAACTCCTAACAATATCCAGTAAAAGAATAACATATCTACCATTTGAATCGCTATTTTATTGGATTCTTAAAAGGCCAAGAGCCGTAAATTACGTGAAAGCTATGGAACTGCGCGGTGTTGCCAAATCGAAAAACGTGGATGAAAAAACCGTGGCTGTTTTCACGCCCGTGAATAATACTGATCCTGTATAGTTGTAGCAAGTCTGCTTATTTTATATTCAATCGTGGAACGACGCCTGTACATTAAGTGGTTGACGAATAATTTGCAAAAAAGTTGAAAAAAAATATCTATTCAATGAAAACTTTTCTAAAAATGTAGACCTATATTTAGCACAGTTTCCTAGGTCTATTAAAATAAAATACTATTATAACATTATTTTAAGGACGAGGTTATCATTTATTGTAAGGTATTACTGTGCTCTTATAAGGAGTACACCAAATTAGGGAAATATGAAATCCTGTTTATCTAGTGAAATCAGTAGATATTAAAAATATGGTCTTGGAACTAGATGAAAGATGCAATGATGAGTACTGCCAAGGTTACGTGCACTGTGCACATTAAGGATGCTGGGGTGGTGTGTATGAAGGACCACCGCAATCGATGCTGGGCTGTGTCTTAGGAACCCCAGGACACGTGGTCGACCCTCAGATAACACCGTGTACACAATGTATCTTTCAAAATACCAGTCACAAAATTTCAACAGACGCCTAAACATAAATTGCTTCCTGTTGAAGGGAAAAGATGTTGCATTATGAATGGAATCAGCTGCTGCGATAATAGTTGTGAACATTAAGTCATGACTATGGATTTGTGGTATAATTGGAAAAAATGAATTTAGCTTCTGCTGTAGATAAGGCTACAGTGGGCCGTTTCTTTGAACCCCAACTTACAGCTCCCCCAGCATATTTAATGACATATCCACTTGTAGCCTTTCTACTTTCTGTATATGTTAGGAAAAATAATGATTTTCTATTATTTTTATTGTATCCTTGGATATAGTTTTTTTGTTTATTATTAGTTGCTGTAAATAAAAATACGTCTTTTTAGTAAATTCATTTCTTCCAATTATACCACAAATCCATCTTTTACTGGTAAATTTTATCAGTACGTTACAGAATACCCTCCTCCATATGAATTTATGGCAGAACTGAAGACGTCATCCCAGAATATTTGAGATACTGTGCTGGAAAGCGTGGCGATATGAACAACTGAAGGAAAAAATCGACTTGTAAGGCATGCCTCTTTCCTCTACCCCTCGTTTAGTTGCTACATTGCTGTATTACACCAAGCAATAGAGCATAAAATGTGTTATTTTTTGATAAAAATACTAGTGGGAAACCGACTGTGCCATCACACGAAAGACAGTCCGCAGTTATATTCTGTTAAGTTTTCGACTCGCAACTGTAATTTATTAATTTGTTATAAACAATTAAATGCAAGGAACCGTATTTTTTACAATTTTGTATCTTAGAAAATGAAATCTAATGAAGCAATATGGTTGCTTCAATAAGAAAAAATGCAGATAATTGAAATACGAACAAAATGAAATGTTTTACGACCCAATCGGATCATTAGAAACGGAGAAAAACCGGAAAAATGTAAAACTTTGCGATTTTTCAAAAAATTAATACCTCCGCCATTTTTCAAGAAGTAGGATTGGCCCTTCTCATGAAAGTATACTTCATGTGTGCACAAAAAAGGCGATTTCCGATCATTAATTTCGGCACAATTGCAATTTGAATTGTTTTTTGCACTATCTTGCAGCGTGCCTGGATGCGCTAGTGGTATTCCGACTTCGATTTCTTAAACATATTTTGAAAGTAGAAGTATAGTACCACAAAACGTATACATAATATAACTATGACTGTCTTTCATGTGATGGCACAGTCGGTTTCCTTCTAGTATTTTTGTTAGGAAAAAATGCTTTATTGATTGGCCTATATAAGAAGATTGGGCACCACAGATTAACTGATGTGTTATCAGCGCTAGGTTTCTGTTCTTCTTATACATAAGCTACACTTTATGAAATTTCTGAAATAACTCGCCCCCCTTTGGCTGTAGAGAATGAAAGCGTATCACAAATGGTGTTCGAAAACACCGATTTCAGGATATCTAGAATATTCTTGCATTCTGGGTCGTGGTGGACTTGGTGTGCGTGCTGGTAGAGCGTTCGCCTCTCAAGCATAGGGACGTAGTCATCGGTCTCGTACATGGCATCACACGTTGAAAGGTAAGGGCTGCGTATTCCCAATCTCGCACAAGTCACTCGAAGATTTCTTAGGGTTGCGAGTAGGGGTACAACAGGTTGATGGAAGTAACAAGAACAAAAACAAAGTTCATGAGGAAAAATAAATGTACAAACGCACCATCTATTATTCAAATTTTTTTCAATTGTTCCTCTCAGCAGATTAACATCCAATTGTTTAAACACGGTGAAATACTACCAGTAAGGTAACGTTAGGTTAGGTTTGAACGTAAGTGTGCCCGCATCAGGACCTCCACTGCAGCCTATGACCTATTGTGGCTCATCCTATGGTTATATTTCTCCCAGTATATCCAATCTCTCAACGAAATTGAGGAATGTATTGGGAGAACAATTCACCTGGTTCCCTGCCCTTACTGTCGTATCGCCAAATATTGAAAATTTGGTTCTGGCCGCTGCACGGCATGTACACAGAATGTGTTTACTATAACTCTGAGATGCGCTCCATTGAGTTCTAGCAGTTTATCAGAGTCCTGTTTTTTCTTTGTACAAGCGATAAATGCTTTGAAATGGGTTAGGCCCGATAGACTACACCAATACTCAAGTCTTTTATTGTCTGCTCAAGCTGTTATGACATTCTTAGCAGTGCTATAGGCTACACCAATTACCGATTCTGGTCCAATGAACGTTGTTTCGTTCCCCGCTTTTGCTACGGCGTCCGCTATTTCGTTTCCTTCTAGGCCTGTGTGACCTGGTATCCAGACTAGGGTAACGTTGTTGCGTTGTGCGAGTCGGTTTAAGGTGCCTCTTCAGTTCCATACTGATCTAGATTTAAAGCAGTTGGATTCAAGCGCTTTCAGTGCTGCTTGACTATCTAAAATTATTTTTATTCTTTTTCGAATGTGGTGTCGATTTTCCATCTTCCTTGCACACATTTTCCATTACCCATACTGAATGAGCGTTTCACTACTGGGTTCATCCCTTATATTCCAGCTCTGACGCCATCCATCGGTAAACCAACGTTTATTTGCCCTACATAGGTCGGTTTCATTCCGGACCCAGTCTTCTCTTTCAGAAAAGACCACAGGTTGATAATTTCAGGCATGATGTCTGAGGGCATTCCCAGAATGTTGTAATCTATTATGCCCTCCAGCATGCTGCTGCTTCTCATGACACACGCCTGTGGTAGACTAATGGCCATGGTTTCTCCAGAACTATGTGGAGAGGAAGTAATCCAAGGAGGGCTTCCATTGCTACCGCTAGCGTGGAGCGAATGCTTCCAGTAATCGCCAGGCACGCTTGTCTATGTAGCCCCTTAAGTTCAGCAAGGGCCATTTTTTGATGACCAGACTACAGAGCCATACGTGATCATTGGTAGTATGACGGACACGTATAGCCAATATACGTGTTTTGGTGACATGTCTCATGTATTCTGCAGCATGTCCATAATGACAGGCTAGCCTTTCGGATAGTCTTTTCCAAGTGCGAGTTCCAGTTTAGCATTTTATCTAGGATTATTCCCAGATATTTTGCTTCACTCCCAAAAACAATTGTTACACCATTGATGAAAGTAGGTACTGAATGTTCCAGCTTCCTATTCCTGGTGAATGGTCCTATGACCATTTTGTGGGGGTTAATGGACATTTCCCCCCTCTCACACCATTTATATATGGTATTCAATATATCCTGAAGGACGTAGGAGATCGTCTCTTCGGATTTCTCGTTTAATACTAGGACCAGATCGTCAGCATATGCTTGCAGATCAACCTCTCAGAGCGAGAGAATGGCCAGCAGATCATCCACCAGCAGTGACCATAACAGAGGCGAGAGTGCCCTCCCCTGGGGACAGCCACCGGATGGCTTGAAGCTGATACTTTCCCCCTGTAAAAAGGTCTTTATAGTTCTGTTGTGAAGCATAGCTCTTATCCAGTCAGATAGTATCGGTTCAATCTCTCTAGAGACAGTGGCTCCATATAGGGAGTGAGGTAGTGGATTGTTAAATCCTCCTTCTGTGTCCAGGAATACAGCGACTGCTACTTCCTATCGAACGTAGTTGAAGGCCTTGAAGAAGGAAATCAGTGATTGTGTTTCTCAGTATATCTAATGAACAAATTAATTAAGATTCCGCTCTCAAATTTTTCCAATCCCATCTATGCGGTAGATTACAGTGTGTGATGACAAATGGCAAGCAATCATCCCTGGTGGAAGTCACACACGGAGTACCCCAAGGCTCAGTCCTTGGCGTAGTACTATTTATCACATATAGAAATGACCTCTGTCAATACATGGTTCCAACAAAAACTGTACTATTTGAGGAGGATACCAACTTGCTAAATTCAGATGAGGATATTAAAACTGTATTCCGATTGTCAACCAAATCTTGAGAAAGCCAACGATTGGATTACGGCAAACAAACTCAGCCATAACATCGACAAAAACCAACAACTTTCAATTTCCATACATTCAAACATCCCCACTGGTAATAGTGTGAAACTTCTCAGTACCATAATCAACGATTGACTGCATGTTGATCAATTAGGACATAAACTCTCCAGTGTTATATTCTTGATACGGAGATTAATGAACCTAGTCAATTTAATGTATGGGATAGTACTATAGATAGATTCCAGCCATGCGAGTAAAATTTTTGTGTTACAGAAAAAAGTTATTAATCCTAAGCGGAGCAAAGTACAGGGATCATTGACATCGTTCTTTATTAAATTGAAAATTATGCCCATTCCAACCATTCTGCACATCTCTACTAGAATCTCAACTAGAAATACACAATAATAAAGAAAATTTCGAGACTATATCTGCAAAAAACAACAAAAAATTACCGGTATTCAACTACGGCTGGTTATTTGTTGAAAAATCCCAAACATGGACTCGCAGCGACTAGCAAAAACACTTTAAATATCGACATTTATAGTAAGTTACCAGAAGAAGTTAGGCTTTTAAATGCCCACAAGTTCAAAACCACGGTTAAACATTTACCCTTGAACCATTGTTTTAACATTGAGACAGAATATCTCAACATGAACATGAGATTACTGATATTGCCCCCTTTAAGTGTTTCAAATGAAAACACCTCTTGAGACATGTATTTTATACAATTATTATTTTACATTATTTGTTATACTCTTATACACGATTTGTACTCATAGTATTGCCCTGACAATTTTAAAATTTTACATTTTTAGATTCTATTTCTTCTTTTGTCTCTATTTTTAAGTTTAGACTTGCTGCAAATTTCGATTGTACTATCCACACGCGCAGTGGGTATCCGTTTTGCCATGTGTGTAAAACTAAGACAAACCACGGAAGCAAAAATTTTAGTAAATTTTTTTGATTTAGATCGACTACCCGAAACTGGAGCAGCATGAAGGCAAAGAGGCTTGGAGTGTTGAAACTGTAGCAAGAAATCCTGTTGCTGAAAACTCTATTTTTGATAACATCGATGCATTTCGAGACCAACGCCACTCATCAAATCATCGAATCAAAATAATATAATTTATTATCGGAAGATTCAAATTTCATTGATAAAGTCACAATAAAATATAAATGCATATAAAATTGAATAAAAAGTTATAAAATATATAAAAATAGATGGTACTGATAATTGAAGTTTATTAAAACAAAGGAAACAAAATAGGGGCATAATCTGAACTAAAATACGTTGAGATATTGTTTCCGCCAATAATAATGAATAAGTCTATTTTGAGCAAGGTATGATTTCAACGCCCCCTAGCATCAAAACTATTCATTTTTGGGGTTTGTCACCCACTTAATTTCTATTCAAAATAACTTGAATTGCATCATATTAAAAATTCAGAAAAATCCACCGAAAGTTTTTCGTTTTGTGGAGAAGGAGGATAATCATAAAAACCTGCTATTTCCCTTATTCAGGCATATTCAAACATTCGACGATACATTTTGAGGCACTCGAGAAATATTTTTTTTGAGTTTCGTAATATGAGTTGAGGGGTAAGATTTTTTTTTACAAAACAGCACAATATTTTGCAACATTAGCAACAACGAAACAAGTGAAAATATTGTTACCGGATTCAAAAATAAATAGTCTAATCTAAGCAAGGGGTGATTTCAATGCCTCTTAGCAGCAAAACTGTTGATCTTTTTGAGTTGGCGCAATGGTAACATTGGTTAGAATTACATTGACTACATCATACCAAAATTTAAAAAAAAATCTCATTGAAAAACCGAAAGTAAATGTCACTTTCGGTGAAACCGGAAGTTGCATGAAGCTGAGCTACTTGTTAAAAAAACGCAGTTTTATGCAGCATACATGTCCTTCAAATTTCATTGAAGTATCTTTAAAAACAAAAAAGTTATAAAGGCGCGACACCTTCCGCGGACACCCGGTATATAGCCAGATGAATTTCGCTACTAACATATCATAATTGCCCAAGTAGGAAATACCACTGCTTCGATAAATCAAGAATGCACATTTTTTTTATTGTATCGACTCGTAAGTTTGCCATTCATTTCCAAAAACTTTTTAATTACAGCCAAGTAAGAAAAGTCACTTTGATTTTTTACCATAAATCTGCTTGATTAGCCAAGAGAGAGTCTAAAATGAATCTTGCCTCAAATGACCGAGTACATCCAAAATATTTTAATATAACGAAAGAACAAAGGATGAAATGAAAAAATAACATTACTCTTCACAACAATATTTCCCTTTTAATCGTTTATTTTAAACGGTGCATTTAATAGCTAGTAATAAATATGAGAAAAAAAATGTTCAACTAGGTGTGAAACAGGAATACTCTAACCCAACTCATTATTTTATTTTATTTTATAAAATTTATGGTGCGTGAATTTAGTAAATATGTTTTGGAAACGGACATTCGCCAAAGTTTCGTTTGTTTCATTCAACGTGTGGTTAACATGATATTATAATTTTTTGGAAATTAGTTCACATATGAGTTGATATACGGTATCAAAAAATACTGGCTTAAAACAGAAAATGAACACAATTATTTAGCAAGAACAACGCTGTGGCTAATTCACACACATAAATGAAGCCGAAGGATGAATAATACAAAACATAAGAGAAACTGAGATGGATCAGAATTGTTTCTTAAGAGATGCCAGTAGTTTTTACTTATTGATCAAGGATAACATATCAGTTGTTAATATCACCAGAGAGTGAGAATATATTGAAAATAATTGGAATATTTTGGAAAATTTGTTGCAAAAAAAATATTTTCTACTTTATCAAACTCTCGTGTGATATTGATGGTAATAGTTATTTATGTAATAAGGATCATAAAGACGATCATTATGGTTCAAGTGGTGAATGTTATCGGGCGAGGCGAGGCGTGGTGAGGCGAGGCGAGGCGAGGCGAGGCGAGTCGAGGCGAGGCGAGGCGAGGCGAGGCGAGGCGAGGCGAGGCGAGGCGAGGCGAGGCGAGGCGAGGCGAGGCGAGGCGAGGCGAGGCGAGGCGAGGCGAGGCGAGGCGAGGCGAGGCGAGGCGAGGCGAGGCGAGGCGAGGCGAGGCGAGGCGAGGCGAGGCGAGGCGAGGCGAGGCGAGGCGAGGCGAGGCGAGGCGAGGCGAGGCGAGGCGATAAGAAGAATTTTATCAACAAGAAAAAACGTCGATATTAGTAAGTAACTACAGCTGGTTGCATTACTAAAACGTAAATCAGAAGGTTACAAAGCTAAACAATCTAAAAGTTTTACTAACAAGAAGTTTTTAACGGAAGCATCAGATGATACCTATATTTATTTAAAAAAGTTGCTATGATAATTGGACTCAGTGGAGCATGCAGAAGAGAGGAATTGACAAAAATGTGCTTGTTGAAAATGTAATAGATCAGTTTTTAGAATTACTTTACCAAATACAAAAACAAAGGTAATGCGAGAATTTTTTGTAACTTCGGGGAATATCCCAGGATTGAATATGGTAGAACTTGTAAGATATATGAAAATTCGACCTTACAACCACATCTTTAATTTTTTTCGCTTTTGAGATATTGAATTTTTTAGTCTGTAGCCAGTGGCGTACGTTCTAAAACATCCTAATTTCGGAATTTTAAGACAGTTAAAAGGTAGAGGAGGCAGACATCGATGTGTAGAAACCGATTCTGGTATAAAATGAATTATATGCCATACCTAAGATAATTGTTGAATGTTTCGTACTCAGTAGAAGTGAGAAACCCTTTGGTAAAGATCGCATCTCTATATCTCTTTCCGATCTCGAGATATTGAATTTTTAGTATGGAGCACAGTGGCGTACGTAGTAAAAATTCCTCAGTTTGGGATTTTGAGACAATTGAAAGTAGAGGGAGGACAGAATGCAAAATCAATGAAGTACCAAAAATTAAAACGGACGCAATTCTGTTGGAGTGCGTTGTTTTGTCGGGACTTGTTTTGAATTTAGGACAGTGTGTAGAAACCGATTCTGATGTAAAATTAATCATTTTGATTTTCTGCTTCCCGATGCCGTACCTAAGATATTTGTTGAACGTTTCGTATTCAGTAGGACCTAAGAAACCCTCTGGTAAAAACCGCATCTCTCTATCTTTCCGATTTCGAGATAATGAAATTTTCATTTATGATCTCAGTGGCGAAAAGGGGAGATAGAGAGCAAAAAACGTCACACACAGAGCAAGTTAAATAAAAGCTTTTAATTAATAATAAATATACTTGATTGTCAAAATATATTAATTTAGTAGACAAAGTGTATATCAATGAAAAATGTCGGAACTCAGGAGATTCAATGGTGTACATAACACTAAAAACAGAATATTATGTATTTAGAAAAATCGGACAAAAATATTTACAGTCCCCCCCACTGCAAAAAATTATAGTAAAAATGCGTAATATTAACTGTTTGTTTTACGTTATAAATTGAGGAATTCAATTTTTCCTTTTTAACGCATAATTTCCATAGAATGTATTATTTATTTCATTAATACGGTGATATTAAAACTGGTTTGTATTTTTTAGAGAAACATATCTATCTCTCCGTTATTTTTCCTGTGAAATTGCTACCAAATCATTTATACACTACTCATCAGGAAAAAGTATGTTTCTACTTCGAAATATTCCATTTCCAATATCGTATTCACGACGGACATCACAAGTACTGTGTTATCACATGGTGCATATTCGCTATATAATCAGCGAAACTATCATTCCAATATCAATACTGAACATTTACACCCGAGAAAGGTTTACAGTGTGATAATGTCGCGAATACAGGGTAAAGGTGTACAATTGACTGATCTATAGCGGAAATAGAGGTAAAAATGAGGCGGCGCCCGCATCGTCTTCGTATTTATGCAAAATGGTGTATTAGAACAAGAGCGTCAGGTCGTGTTACGTTTGAAATTTTTTGGTTTTATCCTGAGATAAATCGCAGTAAGTACATTTCATTTTGTTTATATATAATTTAAGTCATGTATCAATGTTACTTGTGCAAATTACGTTGCACAAGTATCCGAAAATACGACATTCGTTACTATTTACATCGAAATTGGCCAGGAGCGCAATTCTTTGTCGACGAATTGACTGTGGAGTGATTTTGAAGTCGTATACAGGTTATAGGCAACATGTATTCGGGTGTCATAAGGGTCACAATGAAAATTCTAATAAAAATCGAATTGAAAATGCATTAGGAACTAATAAATGCAATTTGGTTTATTGTAATTTTACTACGTTTAATGAAAAACAGTTATTTCTTCATATATACAGCCATTTTAAAGAGTCAAATGCTAGAATGTCATTTCAATAAATAAACTTATTCTAAAATAGACTTGTTAGATCGTATAGTTGAAGATTCCGAAACTATGAAAACCATTTCCATTAAAAACGCTCGTAGTAACATTGATTCGGATGAAGAAGTTGCTATCAAATATCTTAGGCACCTTGCACAACATTTCAACGAAAATATTAAGGACTTCATATTTGAGTACAAGGTAACAATTAAATGATTTCGATTACTATTTGATAATATTGATAATATTCATTTTATTCTAGGAATTGTCGAATATTGACTTGCATGATGAGTGTTTTTTTTTCAGATATACAGGATGTTACATATTAGTGTCTATGTCAATCGATTGTCAGCATTCTTTTTCGATTAATAAATCAATTAACACTGATTTTTTCTGTTCAAGGTGATAAAAAGAAAACAGAGTTTTCTTGGTTTTTGTAGTGGGGACATTGCTCTTCAGGGCTATGGGACGTTTCTGGAGGCTCTGAAGGTGGCTTATTCTTTGTATTTCATTCTGAATCTGAAGTATCCATCAAAACTCCAGAGTACATTTGAACTCTTGCAAATAATGTTCCTGAAGATACATCCTGATACCGGGTCGACAAGTAGAGATAAAGTAACAATGACGAAGAAGAAACTGTTGAATTTCATGCTTAAGTTCAACAATCATCAGTAGTTGGTAAATTGTATTTTTATTAATATAATCATTTGAATTATATTCATTTTCGCCTTATTCGCAGTGTAAGTGAGTTTGCATTACACATCTATAAACTTCATAAATATCGAGTTAGCTTTCCAAAATTTTCAAAATCGACTCGCAAGTTATTTTTTGTCCTCTTTTCAACAGAAGTAAAATCGCTTTCTCAAAGAAAAACAAGTCATAGAGTGAATTTTTAAAATGTGGATCACCATGTATTTCATGAAATTTTTTTTATTTATAAAAAAAAGACCGCATCAACCCTGTGGGTTATTAGCGGATACAGTTACAATGTTACAGTTAATATATAATATTATATTTTGTTGATGAGGTCTATTTGAGTCAAAAAGTTAAAAATATTTGTCACATTACAGTTCTCGCCTAAAATGTTTAATATGTTTCCTTGAATTTTACTTTTACTTTCTTTGGACTGTGTAATGTGGACATTCAACAAATAAATGCTTGATTGATAGAATCACGTCACAATAAACGCACTTTGGCACTTCACTGCGAGTCATGAGATAGCTGTGAGTGAGGTTGGTGTGGCCCAAACGGAGTCGATTCATGAAATGAATAATATGAAATCGTATGAAATTCTGACTATTTTACTGTATATTTCATTAGTGTTATCCGAATCGGACAAAATAATAAATGAGCCGGATATACACAGTTTAATTTCTCATGGAAACACCCTCGTATCTTGCGTTACTTTTGACGTAGAACCATGAAATTTTCAGAATCGATAGTTACACTAGAATTGAACTCTACGGAGTCATCTTACGTGATATACACTGCACGCCAGCAGCAATAGAACCACTCATTTTCCGGAAAATTATATTAGGGGGCAAAATTGTCCCGAAATTTCTTCGGATTCGTGTTCAGGATCCCCAAATTCCTGCTAATACACCTGTCTCCTGAAAAACTCTAATTTGTTTCACTTCTCATGAAACGCTCCTGTGAAATTTGAAGGATCAGTGAATATACTAAAAATGGATTCACTGCACAAAAGGAGTCATCCTACGTGATATACACTGCATGCCATCAGCGATGGAGAAATGGGTGGTTCCATCGCTGCTGGCGTGCAGAGTAAATCACGTAGTATGACCCTTTTTTGCAGTGAGTTCAATTCTAGTGTATCTATCGTTCCTGAAAATTTCATGGTTCTACGTCGAAAATTACGGAAGATACGGTCGCGTTTCCATGAGAAATTAGAATTTTTCAGGACACAGGTGTATTAGTAGTAATTCAAGAATCCTGAACACGAATTCGAAGAAATTTCGGGCCAATTTTGCCGCTCAATATAACTTTCCAGAAAATGGTATCAGGTATGATGACATCTTTTGTGAAATTAGTTTATTTCTAGAATGTTCATCGAAATTTCATGGTTCTACGTAAAAAATGACGGAAGATACGAAATTGTTTCCATGAGAAGTGAAACACTCTGTATAGTTAGTGAATAATGTTTTATATAATAATCAACTAACTCGAATGTCTGAAAGATGTGGTGATCAGATAATGCATGGCCTATTGTACTCGTATATTTTTTCTTAAATTGTTTCTTTTTTATCAGTTGACACTTTTAGAACAAATCAAGGAGACATTAAAAATGTTTTATTATGAAATGAAATTAATGTCGCTGCTCTATTGCTTTTTTGATTGGTAGTAGCTTCTTCAGAGAGATTACTGAGATGTCAATAACTCGATATTTATGGAGCTAATGAATGTGCAAACTTTCCACTAACCCTGTATCATTACCCTACATTTCTAGTTTTACCGATGATCATGTAAATCATGATTAAGTTTGAGTATAGAACTAGCAAATTGATTATTTTTCAAATGTTCTCTTGTTCTATTCCTAACATTATGTAGGTAGTATTAGTTTTGAAAGTGTGTTCGGTACGAAACGGAATAATTTTTAGTTTGAACAGGCAATTATGTATAATTTCATTTTATTTTTGTTGTTCCAGAGATTTCCATAATATTATAACATCTTTATTGTTACCACATTTCAGTTTTTATAGTTCATTTAGAACATTTCTCACAACATTCAGTTCGTACATTTTGTGAAGTGTATTTTGTACATAATAAATGATTTTGAATTTTTTGTATTTTTTATTTGATCCAATGCATGAAATACTTAGTTTCACATTGTAATAATGAATGTAAAACCACATTTTAATATTACATTATTACGATGTGAATTTACTCAAGCATACCATTCAGGTAGTGCAAATTTACAGACAGAAAAATCTACATTGTAGTAAAGTAAGACAACATTGTAATATTACATTATAAATTTACGATGTGTTTTTACTCAAGAGTACTATGCAGATAGTGCAAATTTACAGACAAAAAATATTTACATTGCAAATTCACACTCCACGTACTGTAATGAATGTTGAAATATTCCGTAATCATCCGTTACTAATGGTGTGAAAATAAGGATGATTAGTGGTTTTCTGTAGAAATAATCTATTTATAGTGAATATTTTCTTATATTTCGTAAGAGAAATACATATTGATTGATGGAAAATCACTTCCTTGAATTATTTCTTAAATGGCTTTTCCAATATGTATAGTGTGAAAAAATGCATACCGTGTACGGTATTATAATAAAATGACAAATAGTGTAATATAATTACATTATATATTGTGGTAATAAATTGCCAACGATAAATAGTGTAATAATTTTTATCATTAGATGTCCTAGAAAAAGCTATGTCGAGGGAAAGAAAATATTTTGAATGGTATTACCATTGTTTGTATAGAAGATAGTTAGTCAACCTTATGGGATTATAATTGGATCAAAATGGATGCGACATGTAGATGGCGATAGTGAGCTCGCATCCAAGTCATGTCGTAACTTCAGTGATCTGGTCTCCAAGTCACGTCGTAACTTGATTGAAACAATGGGACAGCATCAAAATCAGGGTTTTTTGAAGGAACCTGCATTAAAATGACGTCAAAAATTCATGTTTGTAACTAATCACAGGCATTGACTAAAAATCTTACTTCTATATAAACAATGGTATTACTGATACTAAAATTTTTGAGAGAAGGTACATTGTAATTACTCGGAGGTGGTAGCATATCAACTTGTAATTTAAAATCCTAGAAAAACTCCTGTATACGATAAGTATAGACTGGAATAGAACAGTTCTTTCAGGGCATGTCTGAAGTAATCACAGTGAAGAACAATCTCTTTTATATCTTTTGGTATATGATTATACATTTTACGTTCAATATAGTATATTGAATTCCTTGATAATTTTGTATTTGGAATTGGAAGATTTAGTAGGTTATTACTAGTTTGGTGTATAACTTGATGTTAGGAATGTATAGAATTGGTGGACTGTAGTTAACTTTTAGCGTAAATGAAACGAATTCTGCTTCTGGAAGGGTTTTGTAGAAAAATTTCTTTTTGACAAGACGAAATTACAAGGTCAAACTCATTTATCAATATCAACATATATGTATCATAGCAACATTAACCATATACAGAGTCAATTCTGTTCATGCCCCCGACCTTGAAATGATAGGTTTCAATAAAAATTTAAAATAGAAAGAGCACAACACAATCACTGGCTTTCTGTTGCTTCTCCGAGAGGAAGAGGACATATCTTGCTAAATGCACGTCGAATCAAACCGGCAGGCGTCTTGATTGTTGCGACCCGGGCTACGTTATCCTTTCCTGGATGGAATTGAATGATGCGACCTAACTTCCACTGGACTGGGGGTAGATTGTCATCCTTGATGATGACAAGGCTTCCTTCTTGAATTTGATGCTGATTCACTTTCCATCTTAACCTCTGTTGCAACTCGGAGACGTATTCTTTGCTCCAGCGACTCCAAAAATGTTGCTGGAGAGCCTGGATCCTTTGGTATCGTGATAACCTGTTTTCAGGTATATGTCTAACATCGGGATCTGGTAAGGCGGTTAATACTTTTCCCACCAGAAAATGAGCCGGGGTTAAAGGTGCGAAATCATTTGGATCCGAGGATAAGGGAAAAAGGGGTCTGGAGTTTAGGATACCCTCAATTTGCACCAGCAAAGTATAAAATTCCTCAAATATGAGACTTGCATTACCGATGACCCTTTTAAGGTGATGTTTTGTGCTTTTCACCCCTGCTTCCCATATACCGCCAAAATGCGGTGAATGAGGTGGTATGAATCGCCAATCTATCCCTTCTCTAGCAAATGAGTCTACAAGAACATTCCTGTTTTCTGTCAAATATTTACTTAAATCTTTCAACTCTCTATTTGCTCCGATGAAATTTGAGGCATTATCAGAGTAGAGCCGAGATGGTTTACCACGTCGAGCTGCGAATCGCCTCAAAGCCAAAATGAAACACTCTGTTGTTAAATCGGAAACGAGCTCCAGATGCAAGGCCTTGGTCGCAAAGCACACAAATAGGCAAACATAACATTTAGAAATTCTCGCGCCGCGACCTTTGCGGTCTTTGATATAGAAAGGACCAGCGTAATCAAGCCCAGTTATCTGAAATGGATTATCCGAAATAAATCGACTACTTGGCAAATCTCCCATAATAGGAGTTATAGGTTTTGCAGAAAAACGAAAACATTTGACGCAATCTCGAACAGTTTTCTTAGCCAAGTTTCGCCCGGAGATAGGCCAAAATTTGTCTCTAAGTGAAGCCAGTAACAATTGAGGACCGGGATGCAGAAGGCGTAAATGTTCATTATTGAAAATCATTCGAGTTATTCGATGATGTGGAGAAAGCAAAATAGGATATTTTTTATTAAATTCGAAATTTGAATTTCTTAGGCGTCCTCCAACCCTCATCAAACCTCTTTCATCTATCAGTGGATTAAGACTTAAAATCTTACTTTTTAGACTGATCTTCTTACCTTGCTTTAAATTATTGTAATCTTGAGTAAAACACTCCATTTGAGACAATCGTAGTAGGCTAAAAAGGGCCTCTTCGATTTCTGTTGGTGACAAAGGACCCGTTAGTCGATCAACAGATTTTTTCAAGCAATTATTCTTGAAACGAAATATAAAAGCCGCAACTCGCTTCAATTTTTCAAGATTCGAATATTTATTAAAAGGAAAAATATCTTGCGTATTTATTAGTAAGGCAATGGGTTCCTTTTCACGCATTTCGGGTACAACTTTGCTGATGGATTCTATTCTTGGCCCTTCAGATTCGTCTTGCTTTAGCCACTTAGGACCGAACCACCACAAATGTTGATTACCTATTTGATCTGGGAAAACACCCCTGGATAACAGGTCAGCTGGGTTTTCCTTAGAAGGGACATGACGCCATTCTGAATCTTCGACTAAATTTTGCAATTCAGCCACACGATTGCTTACAAAAGTTTTGAGCATATGAGGACTTGTATTTATCCAACCGAGAACTATCGTGGAGTCTGTCCAGAAAGTACATCGCGTGAACTCAAGGTTCAGAGACGACTTTACCTTGCTGGCGATCCTTGCTAAAATCAAAGCACCACACAGCTCTAGGCGTGGTAGACTTAATGTCTTTATCGGAGCAACTTTAGACTTAGCGCAAAGTAATTGTACAAAAACTTCACCCTTTGCATTCACGCTTCTTATGTAAACGCAACCCCCATAGGCAACTTCCGAAGAATCCGCAAACCCGTGCATTTCCAACCGAATCGACTCTTTGCAAATGACTAAACGAGGAATTTGTAGCGTATTGAGACACGGGAGTTTTCGTTTAAATGCAAGCCATGATGAGTGTACACTAGCTGGTAAGGATTCATCCCAAGTTAGGTTTTCTAGCCAAAGTTTTTGTATTGTTATTTTTGCAATTATTGTGCATGGAGCCAACAGACCTAACGGATCGAATATTTGAGAAATATGCGATAAAATTGTCCTCTTAGTAATAGCAGAGGAATCTGTAATAGAATCGATTCGAAACATGAGATTATCATAGTTGCAATTCCAAGATAGTCCCAGCGTTTTAGCATTCTGATCTGTACCAAAATCAAGAATATTATGCGATAAATCTGAAAATGGTACGTTGTTCAAAATGGAGGGATCATTAGATATCCATTTTCTGAGTTCGAAACACCCCCTTTTCAATACTCTAGAAATGTCTCTGCATATCGTAGATGCCTCCTCGATACTATCTGCCCCTGTGAGTAAATCATCAACGTAGAAATCGTGACGTATTACATGGGCAATATTCGGTAGTTCCACTTCACATTCTTTTGCCAACTCGAATAAGCATCTTATTGCCAGATATGACGCTGATGCTTGACCATAAGTAACAGTATTGAGATCGTAAGCTTTTAGAGGTTCAGACGGCGATTCCCTCCATAGGATACGTTGTAATGATCGTTGCTCTGGAGTCACTAGTACTTGACGATACATTTTCGCCACGTCTGATGACACTACATAAACATGAGTTCGAAATCGTAAAATTATTGCAAGAAGATCATCCTGTAGCGTCGGTCCGACCATTTGAATATCATTCAGGGAAATGCCAGTCGTTGTGTTCGCGGACGCATCGAACACAACCCTCAACTTCGTCGTCAAACTATCAGACTTCAATACACCATGATGGGGCATAAAATAAACTCCTGTACGATCATCATTATGGCTGCAATTCATATTGGAATCGTCGATTTGAGTCATGTGACCCATGCTTTGATAATCGCGCATAAATGCAATATATTGTTGTTTGAAATTTGAATTGAGTTGAAACTTTCTTTCTAGTGACCAAAATCGTGTTTTTGCTTGCGTCTCAGATTCACCTAACACCCTCGGTGATTTCTTTAGCGGTAGAGATACGATAAACCTACCATTGGATTCACGTTTCGTATTATCCGAAAAGTGTTTCTCGCAACAAATTTCTTCGCTAGAAAATGGTTTTGTTATATTAAAATCTTCAACCTCCCAAAACTTGGATAACTGATCCTGCAGATCAAAATTTGTACTCAAATTACAATTGATATTTTTTGGTTGAGTATTATTTCCTACTTGACCAGAAATAATCCATCCAAGCCGTGTCTTTTGCAAAATCGGTTTATTTGGTCCTAGCTTAATTTGACCTACACATAAAATATCCCAGAATAAATCGGCCCCAATTAAAATATTAATATTCCCAGGCTTATTGAAGCCAGGATCAGCTAACCTGATATTTTTGGGAATATCTAGCATATCTCTATTTAACTTGAAAGTGGGCAAGACACCCGTTATTTGAGGAAGTATCAAACAAATTGTATCTGCGACGAAACCTCCATGTTTCGAACGCATACGAACATTGCATTTATATTTTACATCAGAAGCCGCCTGATTCAAACCGGAAATTGTAATATTGGATTTCGTTTTGTATAGTTGCAATGCTTCCGCAAATTCCGTTGTGATGAAGCTTGATTGGCTCCCGCAATCCAGAAGAGCCCGCCCTAAATGTGCAATTTGAAATTCATCAAGAACTTCAACATATGCTGTGGAAAGAAGAATCTGATTTTCCTCCATTGCAGAGGCTGACAAAGCCATCTTAGCCTCATTTTCATTAGACTTCGTCTGCTCTGATTGAGCAGGAGTCTCGATATGCAGTAAGGTATTGTGACGTCGACGACATCGCTTGCATGGCCCAAATCGACATGTTTTCTCGAAATGGCCGCCCTTGAGACAATTCATGCAGAGTCTTGACTTTTGAGCGAAGCTTATTCTATCATTAATAGAAAGATTAATGAAATCTTCGCAATTGTATATTTGATGTTCCTTTTTACAATAAACGCATTTGTAATTCGAAACATGAAACCCTTTTATAACGTTAGACGTAGATGCGCGATCCCTTTTTTGATTTATTTTAGAAGAATCTTTTATCGCATTTTTCGCTTCAAGTGTTTCTAGCATATCAGCCCTTCCCTTTAGAAATTGCTTTAAATCTTTCCATTCAGTGACTTGCTTATTACTAATTTTATATTGCTCCCACTCCCTTGATGTGACACTATCTAGTTTGGTTGAAATAAGAAAAATTATCAAAGTATCCCATTTGTCAGTTGGTTCTTCAAGTTGAGCAAGAGATCGTAAATGCTTTGAAACCATATCAATCAGATCCCGTATTTTAGCGCTAGATTCCCTTTGTATTGGCTCTAAATTGAATAAAGCCTTTGTATGAATATGCACTAGCAAACTATTGTTATTATATCTATCGCATAACGTATCCCATGCCACTGAATAATTAGAATCTGAAAGTTCAATGGAACGTATAACTTGAGCAGCACCACCCTGTAGAGATGCTCTTAGATAATGGTATTTCTGAATGTTATGTATTGCATTATTGGTGTGTATGAGAGACTCAAATGTATCCCTAAATTCAAGCCATTTATCCATTGAGCCGTCAAAAGTTGGCAAATTGATCACGGGAAACTTCACACCATTCGTTTGATTGGAAATGGCTGGAATTTTGGATGAGTTACTTTCCAATTCAACACTTTTGTTATTTGCAATTATTATTTTAGCAGAAGACATCACTGAATAAAATGAATTTTCGAAACTAGTACATTCATCGTACTGGCCTTGTATTTCATCATCTGTAACCAATAATTCCAAAGACGTTTGCAGAGTGTCATATTCGCTTATGAGGTTATTAGCTTTGCAAATACGCTCTTCCAAATTAAATATATCCGTTGCACACAGCGAATGACCCTCTAGACTCTTGACATAATTAGAAAAAGCTGTCAATTTTGACTTTATGGAACCTCTTTGCCTAATAAGAGTCTTTTTTTGATCGTCTGTCATATTGATGATAAAATTCAAAATTGAGAAACTCAGAAATCTACCAGTGCAAACAAAGGGGGGAATTTGGGATGAAAGGATATGTATAAAAGGAACGGCTCACTTTTTTATGTTGATTCCAATTTTGCTCGTTCACTGCAGATCCCTCCGGCTCGATTAGACCAAAATGTTAGGAATGTATAGAATTGGTGGACTGTAGTTAACTTTTAGCGTAAATGAAACGAATTCTGCTTCTGGAAGGGTTTTGTAGACAAATTTCTTTTTGACAAGACGAAATTACAAAGTCAAACTTATTTATCAATATCAACATATATGTATCATAGCAACATTAACCATATACAGAGTCAATTCTGTTCACTTGATGCCGTGTCATTTTGTTTCTTTTTTCCACTGCCCTGTCATAAATACTGTATAATTTTGTTCTTTTACCCTCCCGAGGATACAGAGGGCTCGATGGTGGGCTGCAGGTACTCCCAAGCCATTGAAATGAGTATTGATTGAAATTTTCATTCGCGCAGGAAATTCGTTGTCGACATGTTTTCTTTCGAGATTTTAACCTTCGTTTGAAATGACTTGATAGATACGCGTGCTAGAGAATACCTAGAAAAAGGTTTGAAAGCGAAAGCAAATAATTTCTGAAGCAACTATCGACGGGCCAAGGTGGCCGAGCTGGTAGAACGTCCGCTCCTCAAATATAAGGATGTGGGTTCAAATCCCAGCACGGTCGCCGGTCCCGGATATTTGCCTTGCTCTCAAATGCTCTTAAGAGCCTTTACGGAGTTTTTCCAGGCTACAAGGAAGTTTCGTTACAGGAAAAGAAAAAAACCCGGGCGAGAAAATATGAGGTACTGAAATGGCTGATGCGTTACAGAAAGGGACCAACAACCGCCTTTATTGAGTCTAGAACTATTTTATGGCTCAGTCGATCATTTGGAAGATGCATTACAGCGGACATTCAAGTATGGGAAAGAGGACAAACAAAATTTTAACAAAAATATATCGGGTCTACTACAGGCCTCAATAAAAGACAAGACAAATTTATTCAAATTTACAACTGAAACTCTTGAATGAGCAGCGCTGGTCGGCTGGAGTCTAACACCCATCTTTCTTCCATTACCTCACCATTTCTGTAGTCATTTATTTTCCTTCTTAATAATTCTCTATTTTGGTGTTCTCTAAGAATTTGTCGATTTACCAACTTCAGTTTCATGTACTTTGGTACGTATTTATTGTTACTTCCTGCTTTTTTCTACCAAATTGAATTATTTTGCCGTTCATATGCAAATAATTTTATCTGATTTCAACCGTTGCTTTCTTTGGTTTCTGTTTCTAACTTAATTCGATTACGTTTTTCCATTTATATGGTGGTTAATAATCTACCATTGAATATAACTTTTTGTTCTTTAACATCTATTTCCGTCTAATTTCCATTCACTTATGCAGATTACATTTCTTCGACATGTCTTATTTTCAGTTGGTAACATGAGGAGACGTTTTGAATGATACCCTTGTTATGTAAGTTTGATTGTTGGTAGCGTATGACGAACAGCAAGAAGCAATTTATTTTATTAGGGTTTATTATGTAAGTGACAGTCGATTGACAGAAAACTATTCAATTAAACTGACGTTGCCGGAGTATACTAACAGCCGTATGCATAGTCAATCGCCAGCGACTCGCCAGAGTTTCGCCGAACGCTACACAAGGATTATAATGCACAGTCGAACTCCAAAAAAGTGACAACTACGCGATAAGTCACATTTTGGCGAAACGCTGGCGATGTACCACTTTTTTTGAGCTCGACTGTGTATTTTTGTTCTTGTGTAGAGAGCGGCAAATCAATCTTTTTGTTTCTTTCCTTGTCAACTTCACAATGGTCTTGGTTTTGGTGAAAATCAGGAGCCGGTGGTACTGGTGTAACATCTTGTATATTTTCCTGATTATCCAATAAATTGTAGTTTAGTTTTGGAACAGGGTCTTCTCTGAAAGGTCAAAAGTGAAACCTGTTTCGTCTATATTCGCCATCATCATTTGTGCGAACGATGAAGTCATTTCGTCCATATTCTTCCAGTATTACAGCTGGTTTCCAGTTTCTTGGGCCCTTTTGGATCAATACTTTCTGCTTAGGTTCAAGCTTTGATGATTTTTTTGCTGAACGATTGTAGTACTCAGCGCATTTCTTGCATGATAACGCCTTGATGACTTTGATGAATCAAATCCAAAAATTTTTGAAGTAGAGCAAGTGGTATCAAAAGTGTTTTCTTGTAAAAAAGTACATCTTTATGCACAAAAATTTCGTTTCTGATAGTACAGTAATTTTTAATTTCTGCAGGTACGTCACTTTTGTGTCGGGGCCAGCTATTAAGAACGAATTGTTTTCGAAAGGTTCTATCGTTGGATATGGCATTTTTCCGGCGGTATTCATTTTCTGGCGATGTAGCTAACAGTGCTAACACCGAATGAACCATAATGTTTTTGTCTAAATATGAAGTGTCGATGATTTCAGGATTAGGGTTTCTGCTGAGGGCGTCAGCGACTTGCATTCTTTTGCCAGAAACGTACTCCAAAATGAACTGGTATCTCAGTAATCTGATAGCATGTTGTAACCTGGGCGACAGCTCATCTGAGGATTTCTTGAGTAATCCCAAGAGAGGTCTAAGATCTGTTTAGATTTTGAATCGCTTTCCATACAGATCAAAATGGAATTTTTCACAGCCTACGACAAGAGCCATCAATTCTTTCTTGATTTGGTTATATCTTTGTTGTGTGGGGGTGAGAGAGATAGACGCATACTCCACTGGATGATTGTCTTACAATATCACGGATACGAGTCCGAAGGGGCTTGCATCAACGGAGAGGACAGTTTCTTTATTTATGTCAAAAAATTATAATAGAGGTGATAAGTTTTTTCAGACGATCAAAACAAATATTTTCGTATTCGGACCAATGCCATTTATTTTTCTCACTGAGCAGCTTTCTCAAGGGAGCTGTCTCTTGCGACAGGTTAGGCGAAAATTTGGCAAGAAACACAATCATGCCAAGAAAGCGCTGAAGGTCTTTGCGTCTTTCTGGTGCCTTCATTTTTTTATTGCCTCGACTTTCTTTCCATCGGGATAAATGCCAGATTCACCTCGTGTCCGAGGAATTTTACACTCGTTGGACAAAATTTGTATTTTTCTATCTATCTGCCCCAACACGTTGCGATAGTGCACATCTTTGAACTTTCGTAGTCTAGAAGCAAGAACGCTTGCGAAGCCTAACAACGTGAAGAATTTCGCACCATGAAGTTCACTAAATAAGGATTCAATTGTTGGAATTTCGAAATTTTCTCGCTTCAAATAAACATTATTAGGATCCATTTACACTCTAATGTCACCGTTAGATTTTGGCACGATAACTATAGGGTGAACCCAATCTGTGGGTTCCTTAACAGGAACTAAAATTTTATTCGAAACCATTGAGTCTATTTCTTCTTTTACTTGATCCTTGAGCACGATTGGAATTTTTTGAGCAGCACAAATTTTAGGAATAGCATTGTCCGTTAGAGTTATGGAATACGAACAATCTACTTTTCCGATTCCTGAGAAAACTTTTTTGAGTTTTCGCAATATATAATCCAAACTACTATAGTTTGTGTTATTTTCAATAGAGTTCAAGGAGTTACCATGTGCGGTGACTTCACAGCACCTGTTGAATGCAGTTTTTTTTTAATCACTTCCGATTATAGATAAAGCACATGCCGCCTCAAGTCCGAGAATCGAAGTAGTCGAATAATTAACCAGAATATAAAACATGAGTCTTTTGTCCACACCTTTGAAGCAGCAATCTAAGAAAATATGTCCAACTATTTCAATTTTATGTCCAGAATAAGACGAGAGCACTGATTTCGATTTTTCGATGTCACTCTGATTAATTCCTAGTCTTTGAAAAGACAAGTTGGCAATCTTTCGATTTCGCCAGTCCAAATTGTCGTGTACCACTTGAAGAAGATTGTCTATTCCCGAATTTAATAGCACTCACATGTTGTTCCGTTGAAATGGCTTTTTGTGTAGCCATGCTACTTTCCATAGATTGATCGTTTAATAACGAACAGTCGTTGCCGACCGATGATGAACCCTTCACTCCCATATACACCTACTAAGTAGGCTTATTAAGGCAAGTACCAGGCAGAAAACAACTACTCCCCTGGCTAAGACCACGACGGGTATTGAATTGAATCTAACAGATACTTGTGCAACTTTCCTCAAAATATCAGAGGACGCAATTGCAAGTGCCCAACCAGCAGAATTATGTTTTGATTTGGACAAGGTGACCACCTGCAGACTAGTTTCGAGGTTGTTGCCTCTCATCAGTGCAAAGGGTAGGTCAACACAGACAGCACCGAAGCCATCTGTTCCCCGTCCAAACCATTACACACTTCGCTGCTTAGTCAACTCTGGTTCACGCGATAAAGCGGTTTCTAGGCCGCTCCACCCAGCGAGCAGAGGAAGAACACCCCGAATCTCCGGGTTGAGAGATTTATGTGGAGAAAACAGAATTCTTTGGGAGATCGTTTAATAACGAACAGTCGTTGCCGACCGATGATGAACCCTTCACTCCCATATACACCTCCTAAGTAGGCTTATTAAGGCAAGTACATGACAGAAAACAACTACTCCCCTGACTAAGACCACGACGGGTATTGAATTAAATCTAACAGATACTTCCTCAATTCGACAATATCTAATTCCAAGAACGAGCCTATCCAGAATCATGACATCAGTTTCGGCGAAGTTACAGGTGGTCTGGTAAAAAATTCGTCAACAGATTCATTAGAGTGTTGGTCTCTCTCGAAAAACTTAAAATGTTCATAAACCTTATTTCTAATGATTGAGTTACAGTAAGCATCATCTCTGCAAGTACCGTATCAATTTTTGATTTATCCTCATCTACTGAATACTGAAAAGTATAGTAAATTAAAAGGCCTTGATCGCCTAGCAAGTTGAGCAGGACTGCAATTTAGATTTTATCATCTTTTTCATGCTTTCCGCTTGCCAGCAATTAATTATCGAATTTTTGTCGCAACAATTTCCAATGGGTAGAGAGGTCGCCTGACCATTTCAGTTCATCTGGGCTCCTGCAGTGTTCCGACATCTTCAAAGTGTTTCCAGTAGCTGTCCTGATTTGCACTTTTTGTTACAATTATTCGTTTTCCGCTAGAATCACAGCGTTTTTTTTCATGAAACCACCAATGCGCTTTTACGCTGCCACCGTGTTGTGTATGTTACATTTGTTGGTAACATATGACGAACAGCAAGAAGCAATTCAGACAGTCGAATGACAGAAAACTATTCAATTATACTGACGTTACCGGAGTATACTAAGAGTACTCTAAAATACATGACAACTCTTACTACTTCACTATTAATGAGCTTGAGGAGGTAACCCTGACACATAATATTTTGTTCATTCACATGATAATATGTTGTAACCAAACAAGTTCTGAGCCCAATGCTATTCCTACGATTTTTGTTATAAATCTTGATTTAAAAAAATCCCTGGTAGCATATTGGCTGAAGAATAACCAACAGAAAAGTGATCCAATCTGAAAATCTACGTCCAAAATCGGTTCTCACATATCGAAAAAACAACAAACCTCTAAGACCATTTGCTCAATTTCTATATTATCACTACTGTATATAAAGAGTTTTTTTATCTTGATAAGTAATTCATTCTTTCATCACAGTCATCAAGTATTTTCGAATAGATATCTCACTTAGATTGATATAGATAAGACGAGTAAGGGTCAAAATCTCGAAGAGTACAAATTGCCAATATATTAAATATATATAGGTATAATTTATAACCAAGCAATTGCCACAAATCCTTATTCAATTCTAACAATAAAGCAAATCTACAATCCAATTCGAACCCAAATCAACAAAAAGTATCTCCGTCGACAGAAAAAACCGTAAAAGCAAATTAGGAAAACGCAAGCCAACTCCTCATTAATTCATTGATACTCGCCTACGAAACAAAAGAACAGTATACTTGTGAACCGCAAGGGTCGCGTAAAACCCTTTTCCTATTTACATTCATATCGATTTTATCTTACCGAAATAAAAAACACCCCTTTGTTTTACGTACGTACACTGACCGATGTCAAAGTCAATAAATCTTTGGCGCAGTCGGAGAATACCGTATCAAAAATCAGTCCCTTGCCGTTGCTATGAATTTTTACTTCTCCCGTTTGGAATATTTCTCCCCTTTCTTTCGAGAGAGAAAGAGAACCGATTCTTCTGATTGTACCATCGATGAATTTGCATACAATAGAATTCTTGACATTTATTATTGTGGTTAATTATGGACATAACAGTAATAGATCTCTTGCCATTTATACATTTTTATACTGACGGAAAAATATTTTTCAGTGAGAATATTGATTCAGAGTCGTAGAAAACTACCCAGATAAGTGGATTTGGCAAACGAAGTTAGCATCAAAGAATATTTCTTGTTACAATAGGTTCACTTAAACAAAACATTTATTTTTGGAAGTGAAAACAGTTTGCGAATCTTCTGTTGGCAGTAACCGGAACAGAAAAGAACTTTCATTACCTGAAAAATCTGTTTCGAAAAAACCAAACCTGAGAGAGCGGAGAAAGTGAATATTGTTAAAAAATATCTTCAAATCCAGTTTTATTCCCATTGGATAATTTAAAAATGACAAGTTATACTCAGAAAGAAGATGCTTCATTCATCATGTAACTTTCGATTCGACAATACAAGAAAGCAATTGAAAAGTAACACATCGGAATATTACTGATTTTGTAGATAATATGATGTAATAGCCCGTTTTAGAGCTTCGCGAGACCAAGATCTTGATACAAGATCAAGACCAAGAATTAATAAATCTTCTCAAGACCAAAACCAAGACTTGACTTTCGATACCAAGACCAAGACTCTCTCCCAAGAGTCCAAGACTCTCTCCCAAGAGTCCAAGACTCTCTCCCCAAGAGTCCAAGACTCTCTCCCCAAGAGTCTTGTTCTTGGTCTCGAAAAAAAAAAAAAATAATGAACTCAAATCTAATCAATATTAAGAAAAATTTGATGGAAAATGTTAAGGCATTTTATTTCAATTATTTATTTTTCATATGGTAGGTGTTCAATTTTTGTTAACCCCAAAATCGAAAATACATTTTTCAAATTGAGTATTGCAGTTTTACAGTTTACAACGAATAGGTGTATGTTGTAAGGTCGCAGTGGTCCATACCTTCTATTATTGAAGATGAAAAAAAAATGTAATACAAAGGTTACTTGGTTTGAATTTGAAATTTTTTATAATATTTTTGATACTGCCTTGTTGTCACTTCCAGCATACCTGCATGCATACCTATTTGAATTTTAGGTTAAATATTTTATTAATTTTCTATACCTATCTTCAACTGTTTTTGAAATAATGACAGGTGAAAAGTTAGATTTTGGAATTTTCGACAGCCTATTACCGCAGCTTTATCAACTCACCTGTATATGGGTTATAATTATATTTAAAAATACCACATAGAAGGTAGATGTTTATTATTATTATTATTTATTGAAAAAGATTGAATAATTCAAATTTCTAGACGCATTTTGATCCAAGACCAAGACTATCAAGACCAAGTCCAAGACTGAGTCAGTCTCGTCTTATTCTTGAACTATCAAGACCAATACCAAGACTAAGACTACATTTATTTTTCGAGACCAAGACCAATACTGATCAGTCTTGGTCTTGCGAAGCCCTAGCCTGTTTGAATCTAAACGATTCGAAATCTTTAAAGTTAGATGGCACAGCATTATACATTTTATGAACGGTGCATTTGAAACCTCTTTCGAAAAACTTCGTTCTATGAGGTGGGCATGTCAGTAAATCCTTAGATCGGAAGTTGATATCGTGAACCTCATTTCGGTAATTTATTTTTCTTGTTAAATATGAGGGCTGTTTTTTGATATTATTTTATGGTATAAACAAAGAGATAGAGCGTCTTGCGGTTTCTTCATCCATCCCAATTATCTGAGTTTGTGTGAAACCCTGTAATACTTTCTTATCCTAGCTATAAATATTAAGAGTTTTGAACTCGTTGGATTCTGTTTATCGTATCCTGTTTTAAACAAGAGCAATATACAGACGCACAAAAAGAGGGTTGTCAAAGTACTACGGGGTCTCACACACATTTTTTTTCGTATCTCTACACAACTCTGTGGGGATATAGTGATCTTAATGCAGTATATGATCGTTTTACACAGATAGTGACATGTTCTCAAAATCAAGATTTTTTCAGAGAATCAGCAAATTTCAGGTGAGATCCGTTGACATTGATGTGAAGCGATTGAGTCAGTTCTTCAGAATTATTCCCGACTGAAATAACGATTTAATTCTTTGAATTGAGTTTGAGAGAGTGATCTGTCGATATTTCTGATTTTTTTTATTATCACTAATATTTTTGAATTCTGCTATTACCTTGTCGCTGGGAATAAATGAGTGGTATATCTTCCGCATACATATGAATTTTACAGTAGTCCAAAAATTTTGGTAATTTGCTGGTATATATTGTGAACAGCAGAGGGCCAAGGATTGATCCTTGTAGCACACCACTGCTAATTGATCTACAGCTAGACATTTCATCTTTTATTCTGACTACTTGCGAGCGACCGGTTAACAGGATTTCTCAATTGATAGCAGAATGTCGTGCCTGATTTTATCAAAGGCTCTGTGTTAACCACAAAAGCAGTCTCTTCGAATAAATTTTTGTGAATTCGATCTGTGAAGAAGAACTCAATATTGTATGACATTTTGGATCCACCAAATGAGACACATGCTAGTACATTATTGCGTTATCTTCTAGAATTTGTTCTTTCTGTCATCCGGCTGCACCTTGTGCACACACCGACTGCACACAGCACAAAATTGCGGAATTGAATTTCTTGGCGAACCGACTTTTGTCGTTTCTACTTAATAAGGAGAGATTCAAAACTGAGAAAATAATCATTAGGGAGGTGGCTGAGATTTAAGAAAACCCTTTGTAACTCTTCGACTTTTCAAAAAAAGGAAAACCCTCCTAAAGATGTTGTTATCTCATACGAAACGTAAGTTCGTGGTTTAGAATGTATTTTTAGATACCTCAAAATACAAAACTTCCTACAAACTAGAACGAATCTTGGGTACTCTCAAGTATAAGATTCGGGTAGAAGAAAAAAAATAGCCAAGAATTTGTGAAATTACCTGTAAGGACTGCGAGAAGAAGTATATGTGTCAAATTAAAAGGGCCATGAAAGTAGGGTTCAAAGGACACATGGTCCATATTAGATTTTTGAGATCATAAAAAAGCTTTGGATCAAGAACAACGGTTTGTTAACACAAGTTTGAAAATAATTGAACAGGTTCATGACGATAGACTTCTTGATACATTCGAGAGTCTGAAAATGTTGTTTGTTTTATGTTATTTTCGTCAACATGTTCCATGCTTACGTGCAACCCTCAGAAGTCTTCGAGAGACTTGTGCGAGCTAGTGAAAACTCAGCCTTTACCTTTCAACGTGTGATGTCATGCGCAAGACCAGTGACCAAGCTGGGAATGAACAAGCTGGGAATGGAAACCACGAGCGTATACGCTTTAATTTAAGCTCTATTCTATACATCCGATTGTTCTTCAGGTTCATAGTACAACAATGGAGATTTCTCATCTTTTTAATGACTTATAAGTGACTAGTTTTCGAGAAATTTGTATCATTTAATTCGAAACAACTATGTAGATAATAAGGGATTTATGTTGAGCAGTTGAAATTCAAATTAGGTGAACAATAATTAGAGAAGACAATTTGAAGTGGGATAGTATAATGTATCCATTTAACTACTCAAATAGAGGTATACCAGGTGTCCGCGGAAGGTGGCTCGCTCCTATTATTTCATTGTTTTTGAAAATAATGGAATGAATTTTGGAGGATCTGCATAAAACGTAAAACTGCGTTTTTTGACGCATAACTCAAGATTATGCAACTTTCGATTTCACCGGAAGTGACTCAAAACTTTCGATTTCCAAATGGGACACCCGTAGGTACATTTTCATCTTTTTTGTCCTCACATGATGTTCTGAATACAATAATATATCATTTACCACTTTTTGTAATTTTTTTTAAATTTAAATTCTATTTTATAATCTAGGTTGCTATGGATACGTTCAAATCACTAATTTCAGCACTAAAACTTTTGGAGAAACGCAACTTCACTGTTTTCGATCAATATGTATGTGCCATGTAAAATTTAATTTTGAAGTTGAAATAATTCATTTTTTTCGAATGGCAATATGGTGGCTCGTCGGGTTAGGAAAGAGGTTTTAAAGAAATTTCCGTTAAGAAAACTTGAAAAACTATGTTATATTTCATAAAATGAAGCATATTTTGGTATTGAAGTAAGATTTGCATGTATGGAGTAACCTGTAACAAACACAACTGATAAAACAAAATCATTGAGGAGATCCACTTCTCATTTTACCTACCTTCTGCAATAGTAAATTAGGAATTTATCGTGTAATAATTCAAAGAAAATGTTAATGATAATATTTATGCAAGAAGATATTTCATTAGCTTTTGGATTATTGATCTTGTTGCATCAGTTCTGTTGGTTACAGGTTGCTCGATGCATTTAAGAGGCCATGAGCGCGATCATATTTGAGGAGCTTTATAGAGTAAAAGAGTCAATTGATAACTCAAAAACGGTTCGTCGTGTCGATTTCAAACAAGGACAGGATTCTAGAGGACGTTTGATTCTAGGTACGTGCTATAATGGAAATTCAAATTTCAATCCACTTTTTTCACAAAAAAAATCTAAAAAATGCAGTTACTTTGAAGCAATTTTTTGGGTAGATTAACAAATATTTTCAAAAAAAAAAACATTATAGCACGTACATAGATCAACGTATTACCTTTCTTTTGATGCCAAATTCAATTCGATTGGATAAAGATTGCTTCAAATTTTAATGGAGGAGAAATACCATTGCAGCTACCTCGATTATCTGTGAAAAACATCGTGAGGTGCTGCCGCAGACGTAGGTACATAGAATCGAACGTCGTGTATAGAAGCCTGTCCCTGAAACCGATACGACGAACCGTTTTTGAGTTATTGACTATTTTACCAAATAAAACCGTCCCAAATATGAGCGCGCTCATGGCCTCTCAAATCTTATTCTAATTTCTCAGGATCCTTCATTTTCAGAAATTTCTAATATCATTCTTGAAAGCTTTTTAACGGAAGTTTGTTTGGAAGTTTATAATGTGCAGTTTCAAATTAATCGCAACCTAACCCAATTGAAGAAAAATGAGTAACAGAAATTTTGAAATGAAATTTTGCATAGCAGATACAACAGCAGATATTATTCTCAAAATTTTAGGGCTGAAATTAGTGATTTGAAGATATCCATAGCCCCCTAAAATAAAACAAATTTCAAAATACAAATAAAATTCGATTACAAAAAGTGACAAGTAACACATGGTGGTATTCAGTATGTTATATGGAGACAACAGAAGTGAAAATATACCGGGTGTCTCAATGGAAAATCGAAAGTTTATATCACTTCTGGTGAAACCGGATGTTGCATGAAGTTGAGATACTTGTCAAAAGATGCAGTTCTATGTCTTATACAGATTCTCCAAATTTCAAACCAATATCTTCTAAAACGAAAAAGTTATAGGGAATAGCCACTTTTCTCGAACACCCGGTATAGGAACAGAATAGGTACGATTAGTAAGCTTCAGCTCCTGAAGATGCCAAGTTTGTTGTCGATACGCTCGTCGGGTAAATCTGATGTGGTTTTGGTGTTTCCTGAAAAGCACTTAATTCCACAAAGATGTTTGAGACATTCTCTTGGTCTCAGACTTCATCCACCTGACTTGAGGTATACAAAGTTCAAATCTTCGAATACAAATTAAAGAACACGATTCCTAAATTTAAAAAAAAAACTCTTTATTAGAACTCCCGCCTGAATCTTCCTGTCGTATCGACAATATGCAGAGTTTTTTTCTTACATTAGAGACGGACCGAAAACATTGAAAAAGGACGGACGTATGACAGGTTTGTGCCAGTGTCCGGTATTTGGATGTGGTATGAGAATTATGGGGCATTAAATTTGCATCCCCCAACCACACACGACGTGATTTTTACAACGGGATGACTTGAATGGCGAGGTAAATGCACTCTGGGTTTGTCGAAGCGAATCGCTGCGATATAAGGGGTGATATCTGAAACACGGTGATGAAAAAATGAAACAAATATAGTTGATCATTCCTTCTCTTTATGTATGGAAATAGTGCTCTCATAAATTATTTCTAGGTGAATAATTATCTGTGGAAATGTCCGTTATTTACCTGTATGCATTAGAAAAATTTTTACTACACAACTGAGATAGGGACCAGGTAGCCAAGTGGTGAAAGCTGCCGGCCGTGGGTTCAAATCCTAGTGACCTTAGCGATCCAAGCTCTCCTAGGTTATTCAGGTCAAGTAAGGTTGGCTAGTAATTTACGCATTTCCAACTCTGTTAGCCTGTGACGGTCTTGACTTGGGAAGTCCCCGAAGTTTACCGAAAGACTAGGGATTATGTGTGTCCGAGAGTTTGTATCTGCTAGTTGAATTTTAGAACAAATAATATAGTCTCTGGAGACCTACAACGCATGTCACTAACGAATATCACTCCAGTGCGGTACCTGTCTCCAGGGATCAATATAAATTCAGATGTTTGTTGAAAATCTGTATGTTACATTGATCAAAAAGCTATAATTAACGTGAATATTGCTTTTTTCGTTTTAAAGATGTAGCATCTACTTCTTCCGAAGACAAATTATTATTTCCGATATTTATTTTCTACCAAACACAATATACAGGGTGGGACACCGAAAACGAAACAGGTCGAATATCTTCAAAACGCATGTGTTGTGAAAAAAATGCAAAAACACGTCGATTTTTAATGCAAAATTAGTATGTGGGGATTTTCAGGATTGGAAATTATCATTTTTTTGTTGATGCAAAAAACAAGATGGCGGGTGAAATTTGTAATTATGGTTCGATTCGACCCGGAACCGATAAAGAATTCTTCAAAACACATGTGTTTTAAAAAGAATGCAAAAACAGGTCTATTTTAAATCCAAGGAGAAAATCTTCCTATCATAACATCAACGTCGTCAACAGTCACACCACTCTCTTTACCCCTTGTTCACTATTACAATTTGAATAGGGAAAGTACTAAGTGTGACACAGCATTAAAAAGGTAATTCTATAAGGAATTCAGACATATGAGTGTTCGCTTTTCATTTTGGCGCCCTCTTGCGGGAAAAACAACTGGTTCGTTTTTCAACTCATGATATTTAATGTGAAAGCTAATGTGAACAATTCACAAAAACATAACAAAAATTTAAAAAATTAATATTGTATGAACTTACAAATTGGAAAAATTTTGCATAAATTGCTCAAAAACGCCAGACAGCGTTTGGAGACTAAATTAGTATTTTGCACTAGCAAAAAAATTATAATTTCCGACCCTGAAAATCCCCACATACCTATTTTAATTAGAATCGGACCATAATTGCAAAACTTGTCCGCCATTATGGAACGGCCATTTTGTTTTTTCCTTTAGGAAAATTCCATAATGCATAGTCACCGAATTAATGTCAATTTAGCTTGCAAATGAAGTATTATTATTTGGAATACGGAACAATTGTTTTTCCCGCAAGAGGACGCGGAGCGCCAAAATAAAAGGTAGATAGCGAAAATTGATATGGCTGAATTCCTTATGTAATTACCTTTTTATTGATGTGTCACACTTACTAATTTCAATGACAGTTGAGGTTATGATAGGAAGATGTCCCCCTTGAATAAAAAATTGATGTGTTTTTGCATTTTCTTCACAACACATGCGTTTTGAAGATATTCGATCTGTTTCGTTTTCGGTGCCCCACCCTGTATTTACATTTTAAGCGTTGCAAATATATTAAAACGTGAATGCCCATATATTTGTAAATTCAATCTATTTTATGTCGCCAAGAGATGGCGCAGCCGATGCGATTCAATACACTCTTAAATTTTTTCATTTCTAATGTATTTGACTTTGAAAAATACAATTATTATTAAATAAAACTAATGAAAAAGTATTCTGAGTATATATTCTGGCGACTGCGCTATCATTCGGCCGCTATATTCTCGAGAGTGCAATAAATCGCAAAGGTAGTGCCATCTCTTGACAACATGAAATATATCGAATTTATAAATATATGGGAATTCACGTTTTTACATATTTGGAACTCTTAAAACCTATACAGGGTGTCCCAAGTTATGGTATACAGGCAATATTTCGCTCATTTGACAAGATATTGAAAAATTAAAAAAAAAACGTTGATTGGCATTAACGTATCTTCCGAATGACGTATGTATCATTACATTTTACATCCCTGTGGTGGTTACGCCACACTTTTTATTTTCAAATAGCACCTCCTGTGTATTGTCATTGAGAATTGCGTGTAATTTTATTTGGAATACTTGATTTTTTTTTTATTAATAAAAACAAAATATCAACATTTCATGAAGTATGAATTTCAACTAAAATACCTATGATACAATTCAAAAAACGAACGAAAAATTACAACAATTGTTCAAAATTATTTCCCGCAGAATCCATGCAAGCTGCAAAACGTGTTAAAAGCGTTCTTGTACAGGCCGCCTGAATCATTGCTGGTGTAACGCTACGACATGCTTCACGAATGCGTTCTTTAAGATCATCTAAATCCACAGATTGTATTTGATAAACCAAGTCTTTAAGATAACCCCACGAAAAATTGTCTAATGGTGTAAAATCTGGCGAGCGGGGAGGCCAAGCTATGGGTCCATAAGTACCAATCCACCTGTTGGTGAAAAATTTATTGAGATGCTCCTCGACAATGTCTACATTATGAGGTGGAACACCGTCTTGTTGCCAGAGCATGGCATTCCGTTGTGCCAAAGGAATGTTTTCTATAAGTTCAGGTAATTCGTGTACAAGAAAATGTGAATACCTTGCTCCAGTCAACGTGCTCTCATAAAAGTACAGCCCAATCAAACGACCACTGATTAACCCACACCACACATTTGTACCCCGAACTGTTTGGAAACGAGTTGAACGAACCCAGTGTGGATTTTCGTTTGACCAATAATGGGCATTATGTGTATTCACTACACCATTATCATGGAACGTTATTCATCACTCCAAAACATTTGACTCAAAAGCAAGGGATTATCGGCAATCATAACATCAATTAGAGAAATAAAGTCCAATCTTCGTTCGAAATCACTAGGCCTTAGTCCTTGAACTAAATGAATTATAAAAGGGTGATATTTGTGTGTCTTCAGAATCCTCTGTATGGTGCTTTTGCTTATTCCGATTTCTTCAGATATTTTTCTAATAGAAGTATGGGGGTTAAGACCAACATATGCAAGGTCATTAATAACATTTTCATCATTTCTCACAGGATTTCGGTGTGGTGCATGGTTTTTATTTGGGAATGAACCGCTGCGCAATATCCGTTCCAATCCAGGAAACACCATGTGTGCCACCTGACGACGATGAGGAAAACGTTCTTGGTATAAACCGTAGGGCATTTTTCTCACATTCACCGTAAACCAGCAGCATGTCAACGTAGTCTGAACTGAATGTAAATGGCATTGTAGGTAGATAATTATAACAAGATTAACTATTTTTCATTTGGAAATTGTGGATAGTGGATAACACAAACAATTAATTCGTCGATTAATTAAACTAGGTACCATATGCAAATGATTGATGTTCTACAATATGAAACAGAATAACTGTCATTAATGTTTCAACATAAGAAGCATCGTTTGTTTTTAAACAAAAAATAAGACTTCCCCGATTCTGTTAAGTTTTCAAAAACATGGGCGAAAGCAACTTTTTATTTTAATAAGGATACTTAGGCAACGTGAAAAAAGCCGCAAAATGTAAATGATTTTATTGTTATTAATAAAAAAATACCAAGTGCTATCGATGTATTCCAATTAGAATGGCGCACAATTTTCCATTGCAATATACAGGGGGTGCCATTTGAAAATAAAAAGTGAGGGGTAGCTACCACAGGGCTGACGAATGTAATACATTTTCATATACGTCATTAGGAAAGTACTTTAATGCCATTCAGAGCATTTTTTCTATTTGTAAATTATATTGTCGAATAAGTGAGATATTGCTTGTATACGAAAACTTGGGACAACCGGTATATATTGTATTTGATCAAAAATAAATATATCGGAAAGCAAAATAAAAAATATTGCCAAAATTAATAAATATATTGACACAAAATTGTACACAGGGTGGGGCACCGAAAACGAAACAGATCGAATATCTTCAAAACGTATGTGTTGTGAATAAAATGTAGGAACACGTCGATTTTTAATCCAAGGGGGACATCTTTCTACCGTAAACTCAACTGTCATACCTCTCCCCCCACCCTTGGACACTATAACCCAAACTATTTGAATAGGGAAAGTAGTGAGTGTGACACATCATTAAAAAGGTAATTTCATAAGAAATTTTTGCCACCTAACTTTTTATTTTGGAGCTCTCTTGCGGGAAAACCAACTGTTCCGTATTCCAAATTATGATACTGGATTGGCAAGCTATTTTGACATAAATTCGGTGACATTGCATTATGGATTTTTTTCTAAGAGAAAAAACAAAATGGTGGCTCCAAAATGGCGGGCATGATTTGCAATTATGGTCCGATTTGATTCAAAATTGATACGCGGTGGTTTTCAAAGTCGGAAATTATGATTTGTTTGTCAATGCAAAAAAAATGGTGGTTCCAAGATGGCGGACAAAATTTGTAATTCTGGTCCGATGCGAATCAAAATTAGTATATGGGGATTTTCAGGGTAAAAAATTATGATGTTTTTGTCAATGCAATAAACCAAGATAGTGGAAAAAATTTGTAATTGTGGTTCGATTCGATTCAAAATTGGCATATGGCAGATTTAAAGGTTTTCAGTATGACTAAAATGAATGAATTAAATTGATTAAATGAAGCTTTTATACAAATGCGCTAAAAGGGAATAATGTTTTTTTTAGATGTGTGAAGTAGGTTATTCTGTGCGTAACAGATTTGAAAGCTTGCCGCTAGTACAAAATAGGTACTTTTGCGAGGTAAAATTTTGATTCTGTTACGCATAAAATAATCTGCGTCACACATCTAAAAAATATATGATGTCCTTTTTAGCGCATTTGTATAAAAGCTTTTTTTCAATTTAATTAATTCATTTTAGTCATACTGAAAACTTGTTAAACCCCCATAGGCCAATTTTGAATCGGATCGAACCACAATTACAAATTTCTTCCACCATCTTGGTTTTTGTATTGACAAAAATATTATAATTTTTTACCTTGAAAATCCCCACTAACTAATTTTGATTCGAATCGGACCAGAAATACAAATTTCTTCCGCCATCTTGGAGCCACCATCTTGTTTTTTTGCATTGATAAACAGATCATAATTTTCGACCTTGAAAACCACCACTTTTCAATTTTGAATCGAATCGGACCATAATTGCAAATCATGTCCGCCATTTTGGAGCTGCCAATTTGTTTTTTCTCTTAGAAAAATTCCATAATGCATTGCCACCGAATTTATGTCAAAATAGCTTGCAAATGCAGTATCATAGTTTGGAATACGGAACAGTTGTTTTTCCCGCAAGAGGGCTCCAAAATAAAAAGTTAGGTGGCAAAAATTGACATGGCTGTATTCCTTAGGAAATTACCTTTTTAATGATGTGTCACACTTACTACTTTCCCTATTCAAATTGTTTGGGTGATAGTGCCCAAGGGGTGGGGGGAGAGGTATGACAGTTGAGGTTATGATAAGATGTTCCCCTTGAATTGAAAATCGACGTGTTTTTGCATTATATTCACAACACATGCGTTTTGAAGATATTCGATCTGTTTCGTTTTTGGTGCCCCACCCTGTATATTTGCAAAAACACTTTTCACCCAAACGGCGCCTGATACCTCCCTGTGGCTATGTTATGAGTTGACGAATAAGTACGAGGATGAATCGACATTCAAATTTCTTTCCTGAGCTTTTAAATAAGGGTACCCACCTTTGGGCTTCGAAAGAGTACTATGGAAAAGTTTTCGGAGGAAGAAGAAACAAAATGCATTCAATAACTTGACCTCCTATTTCTTATTTCAACCATTAATACTGTAACAGAACGTAATCTTGAAATTTATTTGTTGTTCTAAACAGAGGACGAAACCCGAAAAACATCGAATCTACATCCGAAATCCTTTAAATACAGCATTTACGACACCGAGAAGGGCACCACAACCGTCGCCCATGTGGTTGCTATGAAAATCGTTTCAATACCAACTTCAGAGTTACGACGAGAATTTATAAATTCGAACCAAATATTTTGTATCCAATAATCAGTAACATTATGAATTCAACGTCATATTTCCATTAAGAGAATTGATTCAAACCATAACCGAGTGTTGCAGAAAGACCCATGACAGAATAAGTAGAAATAAAATTAACTATTTAGATATAAAAAGTTTTTTTTTTTCATAATGCGACAAATTTGCATTATGTTTTTTTTTCGTAACGCCGGAATATCTGAGATATAAAATATTTAATGCATAAGCAGATTGTAGAAGAAACCGAAAAGAGGGTCAATTTACTATTTAATTTTCGAACACCCCCTATATTTATTGCCTAAACAGAAATTGAGATTACGAGACCCAGACTAACTTGAAGATAGATATTTTATGCTCATAACCTGCAGTCCTGTTTTAAATCTTGAGAGAGTTAGATGTTTGCTAGTAACGTGAACTTTTCTGGTAAGTGATTTGTAAAAAAATATCAGTTAAATGCTTTAGTAAGAATAATAACTTTTTGAATAATTTAATAACGTAAATATCATGAAAGTTCATTCAATTCACTGGTTTTAATTGGGTTTGGTGTAATAACTTATAAATTTAACTTCTTAGTTATTCCAGCGTTCAAATTTTTTTTCTTTCGGCATAATAAATGTTTTTGGCCGATTTCTTTGTTTTATTAAGTTAAATTTGACCTTCCACCTAGGCTTTCGGCCCAGATATTAATGAATGCCAATTTGATAAGTATTTGAATAGATTGAAATCCAGAAAAGTGTTAAAGATAATAATAGATAAAGTAACTTGATTAATTGAAACTAGTGTGTGTGTGCAGAACTGGTAGCAGCTTTCTGATATGGTTTGCCGAAGATGATTTGATAGGTAAGTAAATGTATACTTTTCCCGATGCGTTCCTATATGTATAAACGCTAATATAAAATCCTGACAAAGGGACCGCTCGGCCTAACAGTTAATAGTATCAGCTGTGATGAAACTCTATTCCACTGCAATAGCGTTTTATTATAATACGTCACATGATACTATACATGATAACTATTTCACAATTTTCAACTATATCAAATATAATAGCTAAGAAATATGTATGCTGGAGTGCTATTTAGTGCGTATTACTCCAGCCACCTTACATTCTAATGAACGTCCACGTGTACAGTAATGAAAAGATATTTTAATTAGCAAAATAAGAGCCGGGACGTGGGAAAGTCTGGGGATTTATGATTTTTATTCGTCCGTAGCAGCAGCGTCGGAAATGGTAATGCGACATGTTTTTACATCAACCGTAATGGATAAGTTGGGTTGAAGTGTCGCGCAGGCAAAACTTCTGTTATCATGAAGTCGATATATAAAAGTTAGTTTTATTACTGACAAAGGATCGTTTTCATTCGGTTTTTGTTCTTGGCTACTTGGTCACTATTGAAACTTCAAATTTACGGTTCTGAATCAGCAGGAACCATAATATAGATTGGTTCCTATAATTTTTGTGAAAAAAAGTAACAGTCAAGGACCAGGTGGAAAATGTTGTTGTGGTTCCAACTTTGGAGAGAAAATCAAATTAAAAACGAAACCACACAAAATGGTGAAATGGGGATGCAGTTTAGGGGTTGCAAACGGTTTTTTTGAGATTTTCGGCGAAACGTGGCCTCTTAGCGAAAAATCTTCTATGGACAATGAAAATAGATAATAAATAAAAAATCTAAAACTTTTGTTTAAACACTTTTCGACATAACCTCCAATTAACTGTCAAAATGGCGAAAAACCCATTTTTCAGTATTTAATTTTTTTCTCGTGTATGAATGATTTAACTGGTTTTTGTTTAGTTGCCATGATAACCCAAAAAATTTCCGTAAATTTTTAGCCTTTAGGGTACCCTGAGCGAAATTAATGAGTGGACATTTTTCTGTCAAATATTTGACATGTGATAGTTGACATTTTGCTTTTATGTACGAATGGGATTTTATTTTTCATATGAAAGGAGATATTATTATTTCATAATAATTATGTATTTACAAGTGTTAGAGTGCTCAACCTTAGACGTTACTCCCGGTATTCATTTATTTGTCACCGAAGTTTTAGGCTGCAAGATAAGTGTATCAGATATTAGTCAGATGTTAGTCAGGTGATTATTCATGGTGTTGGGAATTATTAGCTGCGATTATTCACTACGTTTGTGAAGGCGATGGAATAAAGTTGTGTGATGAGGATTGTCTTTTAATACGTAGTTGCGCCCTAAGTGTAACACAAGATATTTCGATGTGACTACAAATATTTTCAGGGCTCCTTGCATTTCAACAATGAATAGGTCCATCGATAAAAAAATCATATTATTCAAATGTCTACCTGTACTTGACTACATGAATTCAATATTTGAAACAATTTTATTCAACTTATCTTTTCGTGAAAACTTGGTTGAAATTTCCAGACGCTTCCTTTGTACTACCATGATTGATTTTTCATTTTTCTTCGCCATATGCATGATGTAAATTTTTAATTATGAAGTATTCTCCACAATAATATTCTTCTGAAACCTTGAAATCAACTTTGCAAGTTGTACAACAATACGAACTAGAAAATTGAGCCTAACTGGTTAGTGCTTGAGCTGTCAATACTCAATGGGTGGCAGCATGCAGCGGCTATAGCCGCTTTACTTTTCACGTGATAGACGGCTGACGGTCTTCCAGCCGCCGCAGATAAATAAAGCGCTTTATTTTCCGCTGGATTTATTTGAAGCGGTTCAGTGGTCTGTAATTTGGACCGTATAGTAGACTTGTAAAGCACCCTATGCTTCATTCAGCAAAGCGCTTTCCACCTTTTTCTGATAGACACATATTTTCAACACACTACCACAATACGAATGCGTATCTGTCATTTCATTGTATCAACAAAATCCATTCATGGCCCACTGATGTTATAACTTGTATTGTCTTGAATAATCTACAAGTCAGATGAATTTAGCATTAATTTAATATATTTTGATGTGAAATTTTCTTACCGAATCCCCCGCGTGCCTAGATTAATTGCAGGAAATTTATCTCGTACATGATTTTTTTAAGAAAATTACTCTTGTCGCTGCAAGACTCGGGTAATTTTCAAAAAATTCATGTACTCAAAAAATTTACGTAAATAATTCAAGCACTTGGGAGATTAACAGTGAAAATATTTTTCCAAAAAATATGCTTTTCTTCCACGTTCAATAGACCATTCCAGAACACGTGACTTTGACAGGTCGGCCATATTTGCTGGAGGGCACACATATCGATTAGTTGGTGTTTAACCATTTAGTTTAAAAGTATTTTTTCTGGTTTTATTTTAATAAAATTGTAACAAATATACCTCGAAGTACTTATTAATTATTCCTTAGCGGTGATATCAACTGCCGGTACGATGAAAAAATTCGTATTATAGAATATCGCGATCCGTACCAAAATTAACTAATATCCGCTGAATAACTTTCTATAAAATGTTGAGAACAAGAAGCTGCAGACTCATCTGGTTTACCACTTGTGGTGTAGCCCATATTTTGGGTAGGAACCATGACCTTTCATCAGGATGCATGTTTTCATTTAAGGCACTGGGTTTTCCTAAAATTATTTTTGATTTTCAATTATGTACAAAAATTAACTGATATACACTAACTAACTTTCGATAAAATTTCGAGAACATACACGCCAAGTTGAAATTTGTGATTTACTGAGGGGGCCCCGTTTTAAAGCATTAATCGAAGGATCGCGGCGTTGTGCAAATAGATCATTTAAATAGTCACCATGCTTCGTTAAAACTGTCGGAAATCGAAAAAAAGATTCCTCGTCCCTTTCTCCCCGCATTCCACACTCTACAACACTACAAAACGATGGAATATTAATACATTTAAGAACTAATTACTTATTGAAGTCTAACTATTAACAGTTGTTTACCCAGTAAACAAAGGAAACTAAATAGAATGTGCCCTCCAGCAAATGTCAAGTGACGACATTCTGGAATGGTCTATAAGTACAACTGTTTATAAACTCCGCAGCGACACGTTGCCTGTAGTTGCCGCAGGAAGATAACCAACTTTCATCTTTGACAGTTACGACATTTTCTGGTTTTATTTATTCGATTATTCTAGGCGAGTGACATACAATTATGGATGTAGGGTTGTTTTTGACTCTTTTGGACTCATTTACTCATGCAATTGAAGTATGATTTTATACTGAATACTCATGCACTAGTGCAGCGGTCGGCCAGTTTATAAATTACAAATTTTCCCATAACTGCAATTGCAACGGCTGCGTCAACTGTAGCTACGGCAGCGGAGTTTATAAATTGAGCTTAATTTCTGAATTGTCAATAAATATCAAGTTCCTACGAAAGCTAATGTTTTGAAGATTCTTATACTCGCATTATTTTGAATAATATGGCTTTTAGAAGAAAATTACGAGAAATATGAAATCGCCATACGCAGACGAGAGCGGTTGAATAGACCATCCAAAGTGCGAGATGCAAATTCTTTTTCTATCGCGTGTGAGTTCTGCACTAGTCGCAACTTTTGACCTTTGATACCTAAAAAACTGTCCATTTTCAGGTCTCGGGCCAATGGAGACCTGCGATCAGAAGGGTATAATAAACTACAACATATCCCAGACAATTCGACAGGGATCCATTTCTCATTTAATTTGTGCGGGGTCCTTTTTGAGGTGATCTTTTGGCAATGAACCTCGCATGGTTTTTCCTTGAAAGGGTAATGCTGATGGTAATAACGAGCATCGAAATGGAGGATGGAGGATGGAGGATGGAGGATGGAGGATGGAGGATGGAGGATGGAGGATGGAGGATGGAGGATGGAGGATGGAGGATGGAGGATGGAGGATGGAGGATGGAGGATGGAGGATGGAGGATGGAGGATGGAGGATGGAGGATGGAGGATGGAGGATGGAGGATGGAGGATGGAGGATGGAGGATGGAGGATGGAGGATGGAGGATGGAGGATGGAGGATGGAGGATGGAGGATGGAGGATGGAGGATGGAGGATGGAGGATGGAGGATGGAGGATGGAGGATGGAGGATGGAGGATGGAGGATGGAGGATGGAGGATGGAGGATGGAGGATGGAGGATGGAGGATGGAGGATGCATATTCCTGACACAGATACGCTGTGAGATCGGCCCTTCTAGAAGACATGCTTGGGTTGTGTTCTCATTGAATTTAATCCACCAAGTTGTTGGATCTCCCTTCTAGAATTTTTGTTGAGTCCATATTTAAATCGTTCACGTTTCTCCCTCGTTTCTTCCGTTTCACTAGCTGATAGCAGAGCTTTGGAAAAGAAAGCGGTATGAAGGAAACTATCATCCGCAGGGCTGTGCACTGGGCAAGAGGTAGATTAAAAAAAATTATTGATGCGAAGAAGAAACAGTGTTGGTGCTAGAATGGGAAAAAGTAGAGTGTCAGATGAAACTTTATCAACCTCTACGTGTTCAAAAAAAGTTAAATAGCAAGGAACATAACTGGTGGGGTAAGCCATAAGATGAAAGCCTGGCAAATAGTCTCTGAGGCCAAACGCATTCTAGCGCCTTGGAGATATCGAAAGTCACGGCAAGAGTTTCACCACATGACCAAGCAGGTCGGTCACCAGTATATCTCATTCACAATTCCCAAGAGTTTTAGATATTTCATGATTTTGATGTTGATGGCTTTTTCCATGACTTTCGAAACAACAGATAGCAGTGCGATAGGTCTGTAGTGGCTAGGTAGGATTCTCCCTTACTTGTGGACTGATTTCCAGTTCCAAGATGAACTGGTATTGGTTCGGGCACAACGATTGGCGATATTCCGTCAGATCCACTAGCTTTTTTGGTGAATCAGCAAAATTCATCATAACAGTTCGCTTGTGAAAGGTATTCTCAGGCAAATGACTGTCGATGGGAGAGATGTTCTGGGGTTGATTACCCAATGTATGCAGGGTAGAATTTGCAGCAAACCTGTGGCAAAAATGTTGAGTTTTTCTTGGACGTTCTTGAGCTGGAAGTGATAGAACTCAGCAGCAAACCTTATGGAAATTGGCTGAAAATTTAGAATATTATAGATATCTTGATTGAAATCTCCATGGACGCAAGGTCCAAAAATAGAAATATTTTGAGATAATGAAGGTCGGCATTCTCTAGGAGTTATTAAGGTAAAAACCGACCTAGATCCAGATCCTAGGTTCGTCAGCAACCCCTGAAAAAAACCCTTAGGTTCAATTACCATCAAAGGACACCTCACGAAGATATATGGGAAATTGGCTCTTGGTCAAATTGGTTGAAATTTCATCATGTTGTAGTGGGATGGATAGGGTATAGGATTGAAAAATGAAAAAAACTGTTTTGTTATTCGAAATAAGACAAATTTAGGATGAAAATGCATTCATCGGAACTCGCTAATATGTCCAATTATAATCTTATTGATGATACCTAGTACATTAGGGTGTATACAGGAAAAAGTCAATAAAGTCGTTTATATTGTACATGTCAAAAACTGTTTCGTTAATTTTGACAAAATTTCACTCACACTATTTTGAAAATGTTGTCCATTATATATGAAAGTTTTGTCCATTTTTTATGTTGCGTTTCTGAGTCATGCATTTTCAAAGTTCACGGTATTACGAAATATAGGTATAAGTATTACTATCGATCAAACGAAACTTTAGGAAACCTTTTGATAAATTCTATTACCTAACTTTTCGAAATCACTTGTATTACAATATAAATAACACAAACTACACACATACAAAATCATTTAAACGCACTAATTTTTCTAATGACCCATCCCACTATAAAATTTCCCATATACTTTCGTGCGGGATACTTTCGGTAATATCGAGTCGTTCATAGCGTGCGTATTTACCGCTGAAGATAGCTGAAAACGTCAATTTGACAGCCATTGACCTTGATTATTTCAAAAACGTTCATTTTTTGGACCTTTGAGATATTTAATCAATAATCTACAATAACCTTAAGTTTCAGCCACTTTTCATGAGGTATGGTGCGGGGTTTTTCCATCCCACAGCTTAGGAAAAAGAGCAAAACGAAGACACTCGACGAGGACACTCAAAGAGGTTTGATCTATCTTGCCGTTCAAAGATTCTTTAAAGGATTCGATTGTTTCCTGGCATTCGTTTCTAGCTCCAACAAATTATTACTAATAATAATAATCTCTATTCACAACTCAATAAAGAAAAAAAAACACTATACAATGGACCTTTCCACGAGATATGAGAAAATATTGTAATGAGAAAGTATATACGCTAATATCACTCGGGATTTTTTTTTCTGACCGCTAATTTATCTATAATCAGAATAAAATTGATTCGTGATGTCACGTTCATCAAAACTAGACTTGGCAACGTTGTTAAAGTTGTGAATCATGGAATCTCAAATTCTCATTCAAATATAATGTGTTGTATGACAGTTGTCATTTGGTACCAGACGGGTTCGTTCGTCTGTTTCACGGAGCAACCCAATAAGAATCATTTGTCTCTGTTCAACTCGTTTGCTTACATTAAAATTGGACACAAGAAAAGCAGTTACATCAACTATCTATGCTGCATACGAACAGGCCCTACGTGATTTTATATTTGAGGTTAATGCGGTTTTCAAAGTTTTTGTTGTTTGTATTCTACATTTTCTCAAATTCCTGTATATGTTTCCCTGCAATAAGGTGAACGTGTCGAATGAGTGATTATACCCTGTTGTCGGAGCACCAGTGAAAATTCTAATAAACAATTTTTTATGCACCTAAAGATGAAGTGCGTCGTAAAATGTGTTTCGAAGCAGTGAATAAGCCCTACGTAAAAAGCGGAAATATACATTACTGTGAAGAACATTTCCAAGTGAGTACTTTACGTTATGTTATTATTGTATTCAAAGCATTTGTTCAAAGAAAGATTTAAAATTTTAGTCATTGCAAAAAAGTCCTTGAAGTATAAAAAGATTCAGAAAATTATACTTGAAAAACAAAATTCAAAGACATGAAAGTCACGTTGAAATCATAGACATTGCTTTATCTGATTTGATTTCACCCGATGAATAATGAGCACGTTATTACGAATTACGATTTGCAGCATTGCCAGTGCTCGTTATTCATCAAAAGGAAGGTCCATCCAAAAAATTTGAATACTATAAATACAATAAAAATAGGTAATATGTAGATATTTTTCTCTGAGTTGATCAGGTGACAAAGTTGTAATAATTTCTCAATGGCTTGTATCAAGCTAGAAGCTATAATTTTAAGGAAAACGGTATTGCCTGTTTCGGAACGTGAATTATGGTGGGGGAGTTTCCGATGAACGTGACGCTAGCGACACACCTTCAAATGCGATATTTTTTCAAAATGAAAAAAATATAATGGACGTTTCAGACTAGAAACTATCGATTTAAACGAGTTTTGCAATTTATTTTTCATAAATGTATAGGTCCATTGTGGACGAAGTTACTCACTTAAGTTCAATGATGAACTTGTTAGTGAGTATCCTCCCATCATTTACTCCTTTGCATGGCTTGTAAATATTTCAAAGGATAACATTTCAAAATTTCAAATGATAATATCATAATCAAACACATTTTCAGTTTACAATTATTATTACTAGAGGCCCACTGCTCTATTGTCTTTGAAGTTCAATATAACACAAAAAGGTGAAATTGAAATATATATTGAACGCTCAGCTCAGAAATGCACCATCACATTGGCATTATAACAAATTCAGATCTGCACTACCACTTGAAATTTTGAGTGTATATTGTAAAAAAAGAAAGAATGAAATCCTAAAAGAATTAGATGATTGAAAAGAGAATTGAATTCTCTTTTCAACGATGTGTCTCTCGATCCTAACCCCTTCCCCCTTCCGGAAGTAGTATCGGTGATACCATTTGAAATGGTTTTCGTCCCATGCTTGTAAGTCGAACCGTTCAAAAGGAGGAGGGAAAGGGGAACTGTAAAAAGCCACACAGTATAGTGCAATAAGGTAACACAATTTCAGTTAGAATAAATTAAGTTGGACAACGAGTTCACCTCTCTTCATTACAACAAATGGATAACTTGGTGCCGTGGTGGTCGGCTGGTAGAGCGTTCGCCTCTCAAGCGTAGGTTCGTGGATTCGATTCCCAGCTGGTCACCGGTCTCGTGCATGGCATCACACGTTGAAAGGAAAGGGCTGCGTCTTCCCTATCTTGCACAAGTCTCTCGAAGACTTCTGAGAGTTGCACGTAGGGGTGCAACAGGTTGAAGGACAACTAGCAGAATTATGCCTGCTTGTTGGTCATAGAGGGCACTTGCAACTGATGCTTTGAGGAACTGATGCTTTGAGGAACGCTGCACAAGTATCTGTTAGATTTAATTCAATACCCGTCGTGATCTTAGCCAGGGGAATAGTTGTTTTCTGATAGGTACTTGCCATAATAAGCCTACGTAGTAGGCGTATATGGGAGCAGTGTTCATCTTCGGTCGGTAACGACTGTTCGTTACTAAACGATCTCCCAAAGAACTCTGTTTTCTTCGATTAAATCGCTTAACCCGGAGATTCGGAGTGTTCTCCCTCTGCTCGCTAGGTGGAGCGGCCTAGATTCCGCTTCACCGCGTGAACCAGAGTTGACCAAACCAGCGGAGTGTCGTCCTTCCGCAATAACGGATGTTATTGCAGGTGATATACAAACCTAAATGGTCAGGAAATACAGAACTGAAGTGCTCAACAAATTCATGTCGGAGAGTATATCTCCGCGGAATTTTCCGTTAGGCCACGCCCCGCGACCGCGGGATGTCTTTCTATAAAGGAAGAAATTTCGCGAAGCGAAGGCAGTTGATTTCTGTTCTGCATGGAACGCTTCGCTGTAGTTTGCAAATAGAGTACCGAATATTTGAAGTGATAATCAGAAGAGCTTCTGATCTTGTGTTCGTTTTTCCCTATAGTTGATTACAACTTAGGGACCTGTTTCGAATCCTAATCGAGTATTAGAATTCACTCCGAGTGTATCCAATACGAAGAGTTTCGGCTATCTGGCTGACGATATACTCCGAGCATTTACTGTTTCTGGGAGAATCCTGACCAACTGGTTATATCAGAGAAATCTGCGGCCGGCAAAGTGGCAACATCAGCACCTGAGAAGGCGAGGGAGTAGTACCAAACGATCGTTTGTATTATTTCAACATCTAGTCTACACCCGCTTCGAGACTGCGGGCATTGGGCCCCACTGCAGAGAAGACCACAGCTGAAAAGCTGACTGTCGGTAAGACAAAAACCATTGAGAAATCTTCGAAATTTTTGAAAACTCGACTATACAGTGAAACTTTCCGAAATCATAAAATTTCATTCTGAAGAACAGTAGCTTATACGCTAAGCTATTGCTCCTTACTTTTGCAAAAGCTAGTGCTAACTATTAACATTTCTTCATTATGCAAACATTAGTGCTTTGGACTTTCTAGAATAGACAAACAATCTTAGTTGTTTTGAGTTGTTTACCAACAATTATATTCGTGTTTAAGTGGCGGTTTTGGAGAACTTCTAGTGCCAAAAAGGCTAACGTCCTGAGGCGCTAGAATTATCTTGTTTTATTTGTTAAATTTTTCTCAATTCCGTTTCCGACTAAAGTTCGGATGTAACAGGAACGATATTTTGATTGACTGTTGTTATTTATTTTACTAATACCCGGGCTAACGTCCCGGTTCTCTTTCAAGCATCTCCCCCCATCCTGTACTGTAGCTGCCTTCGAAACAAACTGTGCTTTTCAGTACAAATTGAAAGAATTCGTATAAAAGTACAGGAGGGACGATGTAAAAGCCTTACAACAATTATGACCAAAGTGCTTATATTTCTATAAAGACATTCAATATTCTACTTCACTAAGGCTGGACATTCGCGTAGCGATTATCCACCTTGTAAAATATATTCTTATTTTTCCTCTTCAAGGGCTTTCACCGGGTATTTAAACAATTTTTTTTTTTTTTCTTTTCGGAAATTTCTCCTGACACGGAAAAATGAATCCAAATTTTTTGCGTCTTGCGGAGGAACCCAACCCTCGCCGAGCTAGTCAGGGTAGAATCAGAAACATTTTTTCTGATTCGTTCCAAACCAACGCCGCCCCAAGACGACAGGAGTGTATAATGATTTGGACGGGGAACAGATGGCTTCAGTGCTGTCTGTGTTGACCTAGCCTTGCACTGATGAGATGCAACAACCTCGAAACTAGTCTGCAGGTGGTCACCCTGTCCAAATCAAAACATATTTCTGCTAGTTGGTCATAGAGGGCACTTGCAACTGCGTCCTTAGATGCTTTGAGGAACGCTGCACAAGTATCTGTTAGATTTAATTCAATACCCGTCGTGGTCTTAGCCAGGGGAGTAGTTGTTTTCTGACAGGTACTTGCCATAATAAGCCTACGTAGTAGGTGTATATCGGAGTAAAGGGTTCATCATCGGTCGGCAACGACTGTTCGTTACTAAACGATCTCCCAAAGAACTCTGTTTTCTTCAACTTTCATGTTATCTTATATTTACACAGGGTGTCCCGTAAAGACCTCGTCAAACTCAAGGAGAATGTAGGTAAAAGGATACCCTATCTGCTATGAAAAAAACCGCTATATAAAAGTCTTACCGTTTTCGAGATATTTGTTTTTTTTATGAAAACATTGAATTTTTGCCTCTCTCAGTAGTTTTTTCTATGCGAGTGGTATAATTTCACACTTTTTCAGTTTATTTTTTCAATGAAATATTTCTGAAGGATTATTCTAACGCCTACATTAAAAACATTTTCCGAACATTTTAGACGGGGGCTGCGAGAAATGGTTTTATGGAAAGTTTTGGTGGTAGGTTTTTTTGTTTATGAAGTTTAGCACATCGTAGTGAAACCAATATGTACTGGGCTACTGCTGCACATTGCATCAATAAATTGCCTATTTTGTGGTGATTTCAAAATTGTGTAACACAAGTGATTTGTTATAAAAAAAAATAAGATATGGCTATTTTTATCAAAAAGGGTATGTTTCTGACAAAATATAGTTGGTCAATTCTTTTAAAAAATCTTCGATTTTGCATCACCTAGTGAACAATTTTAATCTTTCACGTAAAAAAATGTTACTTTCACAATTATTTACCTCGAGTAAAATTATTCATTACTTGCGAGGAGCTGCTCTCCACCGACTATTGTAGGGTCATTTGTGAAAGAACAGATATTGCCCAGCACGAGCTCAATTTTGCCCGCAAATGTTGCGGAAACATCATGCAGATCCAGATTCTTTTATTAAGATCATTTGGAACAAAGAGTGTTCCTCTACCAAGGATGGGTACATGAATCTCAACAATTTGCATAGCTGGCTTATCATAAATCCACAAGAGAGGAGAGAAGATAGATCACAATATCGATTATAGGCAATCTATGAACGGGAATATTTAATAATGCAATTTTGTCCCGTTCGAACTGCCGCCCTCCACTCAACGCCAACAACTAATTGGGATTTTTAACCGACCTGCTGCCCATTCTATTGGAAGATGTGCCACTGGCGTTGTTTCAACAAGATGGATGCCCAGCACATTACGTACGCCAAATAATAGCACATTTAAATCGAACTTATTTATACCCACCGGTGGATCAGAAGAGGTGGTGAAATTTTGTGGCCACCTCCTTTGTCAATTTTATTCCTGCATTTCCCTCGTTCACCTGACCTAAATCCTCTGGATTTTTATTATTGGGGTTGTCTAAAGAATAAAATGTATTCAAAACCCATACACGATGAAGCCGAATTGAGGGAACGCCTTCGAGTTGCTGCAGCGGAAATATCAGTCATGCATTTGGGGGCAGAGAAAAGATTTTTTCTCAGTCGATGCAGGGCCTGTTTACGCCAAGGAGGTCGCCATTTTGAACATGTCCTATAATGATGTAAAAGCTATTCATGCCATTAAAAATATAAGTACCCTAAATAACAACCGCCAAATAATTCTGTCAGAAACATACCCTCTGGATAAGAATAGCCATATCTTTTTTTTGTAATAACAAATCACTTGTGTTATACCATTTTGGAATCACCATAAAATAGGCAATTTAATTATGTAATGTGCAGCAGTAGTCCAGTACATTTTCGTTCCACTACGATGGGCTAAACTCTATGAACAAAAATATCTACTACCTGAACTTCCCAAGAAAACATTTCCAACAGCCCCAATTTAAAATGTCCGGAGTATGTTTTTAATGCAGACGTTAGAACAAGAAAACATTTCTAACAGCTCCTCTGTAAAATGTCCGGAGTATGTTTTTAATGCAGACGTTAGAATAATCTTTCATCAATACTTACGGAACACCCTGTGAAAATTTCAACAAAAAGTAACCTGTGACATCTACAGTCACTTAAAATGAAGAAAAAAATATCGGAAAATTCTTGAGGATGTATAGTCAAATCACTGTGCTTAGTCAAAGAAAACTCTTAGTTACATTGTTAGCTTTCGGAAAATTTTTTATTCTTAAAATTAATTTTCCATTTCTTTCTCTGGGGTTTTACATTGAATAAACTAATTCATGAATAATTTTTATTATTGAATGAAGTTGTCACATTAAATTGAGAAAAATAATTCTAAATATTTTCCGAGAGTCTTCCCGAATAAATTATACAAGCATACTTTCGTCCTCGTCTGGGTTTCTCTTGGTTTGAATGATAATGCAAATTTTGAAACCCTCCGTGATCAATTATAGATTAATGTAATTCTTCTCTTTTGAATCTAAGAATCTGCACTAGGTGTGAAGGTTGGGTCCTGGATATTGAGAGGTCTCCAAATGTATGCTACAAGTAAACGGCAGGTAGTTAATGAGAATTTGTTTTGATATCTTAATTATTTTAATTGAATCTACTTAGCTGTTGTGGCCGCAGTGGAGGGCCTCACGTTCAAACCTACCTGTTGTGTTACTTTCTTGCACTACACATATTGAGAACGCATTGTGATTCTAGTATCAGTCACTTGATAATGGTATAAAAGCCACAACCGGAAGTAGAAAAAAGGTGAAGTTTTCCTTATTCGTTAATCATTTTTTCATCTTGAAGAAAATTATGGAAGAATTTAAATCTTAAGGAGTGGAAATGGAAGAGAATATTTTCAAGTACTCAAGGATCCTGTTCTATTCACTATGGTAAACTAACAACTCTGGGTCAATGTTTTTCTCTTTGAGAACAATCTGATATCTTCAGCCGTCACGCGTCGATTCAGCTCTAAATCATTACCACCCTCCTCTTCTTTTAGGGCTAATACCTTTTGGGATTAGCACACGACGCGTATTTTAAAATTCACTGGATAGTGCAATTTCGTATATGGCGGATCCGATCTGGAATTCATAATGTGTGTGTGTGACCGCGACCGCAAGGGTAGGGCGGCGGGATTTCGATGCGACAAAAGAATTATAGAGAAAGAGTAAAGGGTGACCGGACTTTTAATAATTCCCGGCCCGCCTCGGACGTTATCTCTCACTCGAGCGATGTCGTTAGCATTTTCGCCGACGAATCTTTGATTTATAATTATTTGCGATTTTACGGACCAAGTAAATGCACCCACTGGCGGAAAGGTGGATGGAATGGTTTATCGTAAAAAGCGGAATATCCGGTTGGAAGGGGAAGAGTTTTTGCTTCTCCAGCTCGAAGGACATTTAGGCATGTCTGGATGTTGAACGGCGGAAATATTACATCATCACTATTGAAAGAGTGATTTCAATGTGAAGGTTACTCGTTCAAAGCTTTCTTATTATATTACAGGAAATGGCTGTCGAGGTAATTACAAGCATTTCTCATTTGATTTCTCCGAAACTTAGAGAAAACTCTGACAGCCGTATGCATAGTCAATCGCCAGCGACTCGCCAGAGTTTCGCCGTTCGCTACACAAGGATTATAATGCACAGTGTAGCGAGCGGCGAAACTCTGGCGAGTCGCTGGAATTGACTATATGCATACGGCTGTGAGAGTGAAGGCAACTTTCCACCAAGTTCGGCAACTCGTAGAAAATTGATCTACGTAACGGATATATTCGACTTTTTACCTAATTGATATGCCGTACTGCATTTGACTTGCCTGAACAGGTGTACTATGTTTCAATCCGTTAGTTTGTTTAAACTCACAGTCTCTAAGATAACTATCAAATTTGATGCATTTGAAGTAACTTGAAAAGATAAGTTTCCAAATCCAAACTAGCAATAAAATCGTCAGTGCGCACCTCGTGATAATGGTTGTGTAGAGTTTATTGTATCTGCTCATTCGACAATGCGATTGAATATCAATGTTTATGTTTTCTTCTAACATTCTGACATTTTGTCATTGTGTTTATGTGTGATTATTGTTGAAATACTTTTTTGTATTCATTCTAAAAAATTAACCATACAGAGACTAATAATAGAGATATTTTTTTGGGTGTTCAAAACCCAATCTCAGATTTCATTCGTGAGTAATGTCATTGCAATACTTAATTCGACCATTGGCGTCATAATGGGTATTTTCCCATCATATTGAAATAAGTTTATTCGAAAAAAAATATTCTGTGGAGATAACGAAATAGACACCTCATGGGACATTCACTATTTCATTCTGTCTTTGGATCATTGAAATTGAAAAAAAATACGGTGGCTGAGAACTCCAAAAAATGTCTATCTTTGAATGTATCTTTAGGTTACCAGCTGCTCGATTGAAAAAAATGAGATGTTCGAATGAATCTATTTCAACGTTTGCTGGGATTCGTTCCATTTCTGTCCAAGAAGCTCCTTTGGAATAAAACCAAGTGAAAGCATATTTGTGAAAATAGGAACTCTTCCTACTTTTTAAAAATTGTTGTTATCATATCCCAACAGCTTCAATCATAAGAATTGTTACTTGCCTATAAGTTATTTCCATCAATAAAACATATATTTTTTTTCAGATTGGTCGATATTAGCAAGAAAAATCGTCTACTGATTAAACAGATACATCTCCAGGAACTGATTTTGCGGACATTTTTGATTCCCCATGTCTCCCATTGAAGTGGCGACTGTGGCGGGGACAAATTAATCATAGCATAATCCGAAAAGTGCACCAAAATTCTATTTAAAAATATATCCAGTATCTCATTGAAATTTTCAGTTTTAAATTAGATATTTCATAGTTCATCCGCGTAAAATCATTGTAAATGATAGAGAGGAAATAAAAAGTCACTTGCACGAAATTAATATATTGCAATAATGCTCGCAATGGACAAATCATCCGCGGCTTGTGCATAAATGAGTGAGTGTTCTTTAGCCAGGCCACACATCATAAAAACATAAAACAAAATGTGAAACAAGAAACATATTTCATAAAATAACAACACATGGTTTTGAATGGAAATTCGCACATTAGCGAATTGCGATTCAAATGAGTCGTAGACAAGCAAATCCTGTTGAAACATGAAGCATGAAATAAGATTCTATTGTTTTTATTTCAAGTTATCACGTGTTATTTGATTGACTGATTTTGAATCTGCTTCGTAGGTACTTTCGTCCGGTGTGCCACAAAGTTCCGATCTGTTTATATTTTTTATTAATGAACTGGCATCCTCTTTTTATATTCCTAGCTTACTATTGGCAGACGATCTCAAATTATATTAGAAAATCGATGACATTACTGATTGCCAGCAAGTACAGCCAGAACAGTAATTAACTACATTCTTGTATTTTGCATTTATCATTTACTACGAGATACTTCCCTTATTTGCTGTCGCTTAGAAGATAGTATATGATTTATATCAACATTTCCTGTAACCCCTGTTTTGCTACTGGTTACTAAAACGATAGACGGCGATGAATGTAATATCATGTTTGTGCTAGTTATTGAAAAATATGAAGTTGCATATATAATTACAAGTTAGAAAAGTATTCTAACAGAAATTTCATAATATCAAGTGTAAAAAAGAACAAAAACCTTTCAAAAATTCAAATATTTTCTCAAAAGCTTGAGGCGTGAAACGTTATTATACTTGAAGTAAAGCCTCAAGTTTTTAAGAAAATATTGAAAATTTAAAAGAAAATCTTTCAATCTTTTGATTTGGATTCATCGGTGTGTGTATCACAGTAACAGTTTCGTATTTCATATTTTGTGTTTCATTTTTCATGTTTCCCGTTTCTAGTTTCTTTATAATGTGCGGCCGCCTTAACAATTAGGACACACTGTTATTTCTGAAATGTTGAAGTAGGTGAATGACGTGTACCTTTGGACGTTTGTACCTTTGGACACTATAAATATCGGAACACTGTGTTAGTTTAAAATTATTCAGAATGCACTTTCCACTACTTTTTTCACAACTGACAACACTGTACGTGTGCGTCTGTCATTTAGTTGATGTTGGTGTAGTACAAAGTCACAGAAAGGATTACGGAGCAAAAAGTAAGTTTTTTCGTAAAGTTAATCTGAATTAATCGTCAATAATCATAATATATTTTAACTAACTATAAATAAATATGGAAAATATATTGATTAAAGAATAATATCTTTGCCATAGTTTGCTTCAAATCATAACCTACAAATGTTTATTAGATATTTTTCTCTAATATGACGTTTCGTGTAGGTTTGGACACAAACATGCTTGTACCTCTGGCCGTGTCCAAAGGTACGTACACTTTCAGATAGCAACCACAACCAAACCAATTGTTTTTTTACAGTGCCTAGAAGCAAGGAAGGAAAAAACGGGAAAAAGTACCTCCAGATATACTTGAAGAAGCGTTACAGGAAGTTTTGGAAGGAAGTGGATCTATAAGAGGTGTGGCAAAAAAATGGAATATTAGGAAATCCACTTTACACAATTACCTAAAAAAAAAAAGATTCAAAAGATTGTACAAATAATGTGGTGGTTCCGATTCCTAATAATTCAATCCGCAAAGTTTTTAATTCAGCCGAGGAACAAGAATTAGTTAAATATTTGGAAAAAGCTGCGTTCCTGCATTTTGGTTCAACAAAGCAACGAACCAGGCTATTGGCTTTTGAGTATGCAAAGGCGTTGAATAAAAAAATACCAATGTCATGGAACACTAAACAAACAGCTGGGCGAGAATGGTTGGTACAGTTTAGAAAACGTTGGCCGATTTTATCAGTGAGAAAACCTGAGGCAACCAGCTTGTCTAGAGCCACAAGCTTCAATAAAAATAACGTCCTACAACTTTTTGGTAATTATCAAGAAGTTTTAACAAGTTATTCATTTAGCCCTGGTAATATCTACAATATGGATAAAACAGCTAACTTCACAGTGCATAAACCATCAAAAATATTAGCACCAAAAAGCATAAAACAATTGGGAAGCTTAACATCTGCTGAACAGGGAATTAATGTAACAATGCTAGCTTGTGTAAACGCGATTGACCAAAACATACCACCATTATTTGTATTTCCCCGTCTTCACTTTAAAGACCATATGTTGAAAGGAGCACCACCAGGGAGCAAGGAGCAGCAGATCCATCTGGATGGTCTACATAAGTTATTTTTCTTCAATTTCTGGACCATTTCATAGCTGTTGCCAAATCCATCAAAGAAAAACCTGTTCTGCTCCTAATGGATAATCATGAAACACATATCTCCATTGCGATTATTGATAAAGCCATAGATAACGGAGTAGTGATGTTGACATTCCACCCACACACTTCTCATAAAATGCAGCCGTTGGATCGGACAGTTTTTGGGCCCTATAAAACGTTTTATAATAAAACTGCGGAAGAGTGGATGTTGAGCAACCCCGGAAAACCAATAAACATTTTATGATACTGCGGAAATTGCAGGAAAAGCTTACCTTCAAGCATTCACGCCTATCAACATAATGAAAGGCTTTCAAGTCAGTGGTAACTGTCCGATTAATGCCAATATATTTACTGAAGAAGGATATCTCCAATCGTACGTCACAGACAGGCCGGAACCTACAACGACCTTACAAAATGTAGTAACTGTACAATCGGAAACGAAAGTAGCAGAACTAACTTCGTCTTCAAACTCTTCAGCTGTAGTGAAGCAAATTCCAGGTTCATCTGTAGATACAGATCCATCTGTAGATTCTTCTTCTATTTGTGTGTCTTTGGTTGAAACTTCTTCTTTGTCTGTTGAAAAGGTGATACTAAATGAGGTAGAAAGAAAGGAAAGACCCGTATTCTGATACCCCAGAAAAAAACAACTGATGGAAGAAACTATTGCTAGAATGAATAAAAGGAAGAAAAAAAAAAGAAGATAAAGTACAGTTGAAGAAAAAAGTGAAGAAACTACGGGAACAACTATGTGATTCTTCATCTGAAGAAGAAACTGATGGACATATATCTCATGTTGATACATCGGATGAAGAATTTATTGAGAATGACGAAACTGATTACTTTACGTTACCGAATATGTCAACTACAATAAAGAACGGCGACTTTGTTCTGGTGAAATTGGCTTCTAAGAAAGCTATAAAACATTGTGTAGCTGAAGTGTTACAAACATTTTATGAACAGAAACAGAAACATAAATTTCTAGAAGGAAAAGAAGAGCCATATGATGTTGACACCGACGATATTGTATAAAAGTTACCTAGTCCTTCATCTGTTGGAGGGTCAGCTAGAATGATGGCTCATATTGTATTTAACGTTTCTTTTGATGACTACAACATGTCCTAATTTTACGGAACTTTGAGTGATAATTACTGATATGTTAGTATGGAGGAACCCATATATTATTTGTCTGTTAGTGTTCCGTGTTGTAAACAAATATATTTTTCATTTGAATATACAATAGTAATCTTATTTTCAAAATATAAGTAAGAATGGTAGAGTCTGTCCAAAGGTTCAATGTTAGTCCAAAGGTACAAACTGTGCTGTCCACAGGTACAAATCAGTATTGTACCTTTGGACAAAATGCACCCTTTCTGTAAAAGCACCATATGTTCTAAAATAGTGCACCATCCTTGTATAACATTCATTAATATCATAAAGTTTAATATTTGAAACAACCTAGCCAACAAATTTGTTTTTAGTACTTACAGTTTTCCAAAAAATAAATCGATCTTTTTTATGTTTTTAAAATGTCCAATGGTACACGTCCTCACCCTATACAACAATTTTAAATTTTTTTCTTGACTCTACTACTTTGTGACCGTAGATTATGTCGAAATGAGTCATGTCATGACCTCTGATTGGTTATTGGGAGTGAAATCCAGTTAGTGTACAGGTTTAACCAAAAATTGCGTGTTGTGAATACTTTCATTGATTTTAATTCTTACATTCTTATTTGTATTTGAAAATTGTTATCATTCATGAAATTCTTCTTCTGGTTTCCAACCAGACGGCCGTGTGAATGTATCGATGTCAAAATCCGTCAAGATATACCTCTATATCCAGACGATTTTCCAAAAAAAGAACTTTATTCAAAATGCGGCTAGACGGAAGAATAAAATTAGAATTGTAAAATGGCAATCGATGGATCTTCAACGATCTAACGCATCCTATAGAAAGCAGTAAGCCGAAACGTTTAGGAAAATGGTGAAAATTCCTCAAATCTGAAAATAAAAATTAAAAATTTCAAAAATACGACATATCTCACGACCACCTTTAGGTAATCAACAAAAAATGTAAGCAAATTTTTTTGAATAAATCGATAGTCCAGGAATTATTTCAAAAAACAGAAACTACCACTGATACTGATGATAAAATAATTTTTTTTTTCAATCGCTTCTAATACGTCTTTACAAGCCCCACCCCATTTCCGAAATATTTTTCTCCAACTTGATTAGAAAGTGGAAAAATGATGGAAAAACTGAAGAAAAATTACAAAATTTGTATTTACTCTCTAAAACCACCTAAAACTCGAAAACGAAACAAGATATCACAAAAATGTATACCTACAGTTTTTTTGTCTTTGAACAGATCTACAAAATGTTTCCATGCAATTTTTCCATATCTAAAAAAAAATGTAAATGTTTTTGTATAAAAACTCCACAAACTCGAAATCGAAACGAGATATCGAAAAAGTGTACATAGACAGTTTCATTGTCCTTAAACAGATTAACAGAAAGTTTCCACATATTTTTTTTTTTTGAAAAAATTATTGTAGATCTGGACTTGGAAGAATTTTCCGTTTTATCTTTTTGGAAATATCAAAAACTCGAAAAATGAAACGCTATATCGAAAAAATCTATATGAACAGTTGTATTGTCCTCAAACAGATCTACAGTTTCTACAATTTTTTCTTGTTCCTTGAAAAAAAAAGAGTAGATCTGGAATGATGAATTTTCCGTTTTTTCTTTTTTTAAAATATCAAAAACTCTAAAACGGAACGAGATATCGAAAAAATGTAAATGAAGTGTTTCATTTTCCACAAACAGATCTACAAAAAGTTACAATAAAATTATTTCATATCCTGAAAAAAAAAAATTGAGATTTTTTCTGAAACTCGAATACGTCGAGTGCAGTAACCGCCGTAACCGGTCGTGTATCCAATTATTGATGGCCATCAATTATAGTTCCAATCACATTTTCTTCAAAAAATGGGAATAAATGTGTCGTCTGGTGCAAAACCGGCTAACTCCTCATTTTTCGGAAAATCGTGTTTTAATTATATAAAAACATTGTAAAAATTGTAAAATTGTTATTTCCGTCAACCGACTGCACCCCTACACGCAACCCTCGGAAGTCTTCGGACTTGTGTGAGCTAGGGAAGACGCAGCCCTTACCTATCAACGTGTGATGCCATGCACGAGACCGATGACCATGCGAGGCTCTGAACCCTCGACCCTTCCTTCGCTCCAAAGGCGAACGCTCTACCACCACGGCCACCACAGCCCATATAACCCATATAAGTCCTTTACTACCATTCTCACCTATTGACAACGAGAAATAATAACAAACCAGACCAAATCTTTACGTTTTGTGTGTTATAAGATTTTGGTGTGCTGCAAAATTGGCCAAATCCACCCGTCTGAGTTTTTCAAAACCAGCCATCTCAAAATCCACCAGGTAGCGCCAGTCAAAGTTTAATTCAGTTGGATTCCGTTTTCAAAGTTTACTTTTCTGTTCGGTTCCGTTCAAAGTTTGAAGAGTTTGAAAAGGCTCTGAGTCTTAAATCCAGAGTTTCTATTATTTTGTGTCGATATTTTTGCTCTAGTTTGTTTCAAAACCGGCCAACTCCAAAATGAGTGGCAAAATCAGCCAAATCCAAAATTAAATTTCGAATTAATCCCTCCCTGCACGTCTTCCCAGATTCTCTTATGGTGTTTCAAAACCAGCTACCCTAGTGCTGTATGAATAAAAATTATTTTGGTTCTTATCTCGGTTTCCCTACATGTGACAGAAAATATGCTCTCCTGAAAAAACATTTTTATTTTGCTGTTGGCCGTTTTTGCAACCAGACGACAAAAATGTTTTCCGTAATGTCAATAGTCCGGAAAATATTTCGATAAAAACGAAAAATTGAGATATTCACTAGAAAAATTCAACTTTTTCCTCTTGAATTCGTGTGTTCAGATTATTGATGACCATCAATTATAGTTTTAAACGGATTCAATGCGAAATAAGAATATCTCTTAAAGTCGTGTATTCATAATATTGGTGTCCAATAAAAGTTTTAAACGCATCGAAACGCATTGAAAATATACCAACAACTTCTAGGCCCTTCAACTTCCGATCCCCTCAACTTCCAGACTCTTCGTGGATCCGAGCACTCACTTGTTTTACCTACAGGAAACGAGGCATTTTAACAATTTTTCTGTTACAAACCTCAAGATCATTATTTGAATACCACTATTTGAGGAATCAAATTCAAGCTTAGCAATATCTTGTCATATTTTAAATGTAATTTTTCATCGACTCAAGTCTTTCGAAAGACACTTTATTTCCAAACAACTGTGTATTTATCATAGAAATATAATTAACACTAGAACACCAAACATGCTGTGCGAGATTCAGTTAAAAATGAATGAATGATGACAAACCTTTGCACTTGCGCATTATTGCTCTTTCTGGTCACGTCATTGCCAAGTTTTTTTTTCGTGTTCCAAATGAAGTTCGGAATATCATTTGTGTGGTTAGGGCAGGTAATTGCGGGAAGTCCAGTAAACTTGGCAACACTGCCTTAAAATCCTATCGTGACGTATCAAACGAAGAAAGATAACGCTAAAGTGTTGGATTCTGAGTTTTGGCATTGTTAGGTTTTAGCAGTTGTTGTTCAGGGAAACTGCAAATCTGGATAACATCAATATATTGACGAAACAGAGGCAAAAAAATCCATTATTATAAAAGAATATGACATTGATATCCACGACATATTAATCGAAGATGGGGAATTTTATCATTAAATTTAATTTCTCCCTTCTTTGAGTACTGAAAATGTGAGTGCACATATATCAGGATTGTCGTTAAATCTATAGAAAAATAAATCAAATGTACCAAGAGTATGTTTGTCTACTTTTGAAGACATACCATAATCTTCTGAATATGGAGAAACCTTTGAATTATTGAATAGAAAAAATAGAGGTGGTCTCTCATAAGGCTATCACAAACTGTTATAGATATTTTTATTTTCCTTGAGAGAAAAATCCGGCAGGTTCTTGCAATTACTGATAATTTTAAGCCAAATGAAACGATTTTTTTTGGTAACTTTCGTACACCAAACTTCATCAAAATTATTTCAGGATGTTAAATTATTCAGCTCGATAAAAAACCACATTTACGATATATCTTCCTATGAGGTGAGTCACAAAATGAAAATGATAAAAGCAATAACAAGAATTTACACCATTATTTCAAAATTAGGGGTGAACGAACTGAAGAGAAAAACAGTTACAAAATTGATTCTATTTTCCCATCAATAGATTCTGAAACAAAATGACACAATTTTTGTTTGATATAAATAAATAAGTTTGTAACATAACTGAATAAAATGTGATGAGAATTATTATAGTTCTTTTTCCTCCAATCCTACCATCTCTCCTTATTCAAAACAAAGTGAAACAAATATCCTGTAACAATTTGAATTTTTGACTTTTTATATTTATTTCTCTCAACATTCGATATTCTACTTCTTATTACAAAAAATGCCATTTGAATTTAATTCAACAACATTAACAATGATAAATGAGAACCTCTACCGAATGCAAAAATGTAATTTTTTTACCCGAGCAACTATATTTGACAGATTTTTTCCTAATTTTATATTTCCAGTCAAGGATATTTATGTTTTTCAACAAAAGTGGTGGAAGAGAGATAACAAGAGTCAACAAGTAGTTTGACTTCATGTAAAAAAAATTATTTCTTGTGTCAATAAAAGCCTTTGTTATTAGTATTATTTACTTTTTGCATTAATAACTAATTAATCAATCAATCAATTTTTGTAGAAGTAGATTCTCTCATCACATAATATGTTTCAAAATCACCACATACATTGGGTTCTTAATTGATCCAACTCACATCATTCATAACAAAAGCATTCGTAATCTCTTGAACACAATGGGACTATACCTAAATTACTCAAATATTCATGAAAACCACCCTCAATATAAAAATTTTCGAGAATCAAAAATATGCCTACCTTAAGAAAGTGTTACCTCACTCTGATATGGGTTTCGAGTATAATAGGCTCAACGGTTTAGGCGTGATGCCGATTGACAAACAAATTGAGTTTTTTTTCTGATTTACAGACTGAGTGGAATAGAATCAATTCCCTACTTGATCGCGAGAAAGCACTAACTACAAGACCTACACTCAATATTTCAATTTTCATGAAGTCAATTATTGGTTTTCTGTAAATATCATTAAAGGAAAACTCTATCATATTGCAAATGCTATTTACCGACAACTTATACCAGATTCAGGAACACTTGCGCTCTATTGCGCAAACTCATAGGTTGGTGTATCTGCCGTAGGGGGACCACTTTATTCTGAACTAATTGGCGTTCTAGTGTTTATTATATAGACTGGGAGATGGTGACAGATTTCAGGTGACGATTTTCTCGTTTATGCCTTTGTGACCAGTGAAAGATATGAAAATTTTGATCAGAATGATGAAAAATTTGAGCGGTCGCCGCGTGGTCTTCATATAAAAAATTCAATTCCGGCACTTGACCTAACTTCGACATCCGCAAACCTTATGCCACTTCTTTATGGGACATTCATGATGGAAACTTCCATTATTTCAACTGGCAGCAACGAGAAAATCGTCCAAAATAAAAAAAAAAAAAATATTCACAAGTTCATGCCATCATTGGTACCCTTTGGCCACGTGCAACTCTTATGCCAATAATGTTTTCGCTGCTATTGTTCATCCTAACATGCCGTTGGTGTACATGGCAGCTGCGATAAAATCGTCCCAAAACACATATTTTTTAATAAAAATCGATTTTTTTATGAAAGCCACGCGGCGACCGCTCAAATTTTTCATCATTCTTGTCAGAATTTTCATATCTTTCACTGGTCTCAGAGGCATAAACGAGAAAATCGTCACCTGAAATCTGTCACCATCTCCTAGTTTAATATTTCTATGGTATTCATCAAAATTTCATCGCTTCGATGTAAGTCAAATATTTTCGTAATGAAATGGAATACCGCTCGATCTATGTTTCATAAGCCTCAGTATGATGTTGCCTGGTTTATGATATTTAGTTGTCTAGTTGACTTTGATTATTCCTGTATTTGATAGTTCAGAATATATTTTCTCCACGATCATCACAGAATTTGCTAATTCTGAAATCAAATTTGATTACAGAATGCTGGAATTCTCTCTCTTGAGATTGAAGAAATATTCTGCAACACCTCTGCCCCCATGCGATTTAAATGTATTTACATTCTCTCTCTTGTGATAGAATAATATTCTCACACTGGTTAGCAATAATAACATTAGCCTTGACGTAGTTGATTGTCATCGTAGTGGCAAAATTTGAGTGAGTGTCAAAATTATTGCTGTCACGTTTCCTATCTTTGATCGTGGAGCGAGTATAGTCTGCTACTCAGTTAGAATGAAAAATCGTGATGCTCGTGGTTCCTCACGCTCGCCTTCAGCTCGCGCTCGGAACTTTCCACTAGCATCGAATTTTCATTCTAACCTTGTTACAGAATATACTATAATAAGTCTATCTATTTATACTTAAATTACACAATAAAACGTTACACGGTGTCAGAATACAGTAAACGAAAAACCCGATTAGTTGAAAAAGTAATAGTGAAAAAGTTCAATATGGGAGACGAAAGTACTACTTGCGGAAAATAAGTCAGTCAAATGGAAAAATTGGTTACAACAGTGCAACTGGTACAGTCAAGCAAAAAACCAAAAGAAGTTCAAGCTGCTACCTTTGTGGCAACAATTCGCTCAAAATCACTGGAAATATTTAACAATTTCAATCTTACTGACGATGAGCAAGAAGACGTGGAAGTGATAAGATCCAAATTTGGCTCATACTTTATCCCGAAAATCAATATTTCATTCGAACGATACAACTTTTTCAAAATCATTCAGAAGGAAGACGAAGCATTCGATGAATTTTTGATTCGGATGAAAACACAAGCTCAAACTTGTGAATTTGCATCATTGAATGATGGTCTGTTGAAGGATAAAATAGTTCCTGGCGTAAACTCTGATATCGTCAGAGAGAAGCTGCTTACTGAAGAAAATCTCGATTTGAACAAAGCTATCTCAATATGTCGAGCTAGCGAACAAGCTTCGAATCAATTGAAAGTGATTCAAAATGGTGAAAGCAGTACCATTCTCCTTGTGAAGGACAAAAAGAAAAGTATTGATACATTTGACTGTAGGAGGAGTGGAACAAAACACAAAAGGCAAAATTGTCCAGCATATGGAAATAGATGCAAGAATTGTTCCGGAAAGGAGCATTTTGTAGAACAATGTTGGATGAAAAATGAGAAAACTCCAAGAAAAATAAATTTAGTTGAAGAAAACAAATCTCAAGATGAAGAAGAAGTACTGTATATAAGATGTGTTACTAATAAAACTGATGAAGATTGGCACGAGTTAAAACTATTCGAAGAGAAGAAAATAAAGGTGAAATTAGATAGTGGAGCAGAATGTAACGTTCTTCCGAAATGGATAACTGAAAAAATCGAATATATAATGAAGCCATCATATACGAAAAGACTAATTAGCTTCACAGATGACAAGTTATCTGTTATTGGTGAGGCACACTTGAATTGCAATGTTGAAGGTAATGACCATAAAATTATCTTCAAAGTTGTTGAAAAAGATGTTCCACCTATACTTGGAAGAGACTCATCTGAAAGTTTTGGTCTCATAAGACGAGTCAATCAGCTGAAGTATATGATTAAAGAGGATGATATCTACCAAGAACTTGGCTTTCTGAAAAACATTGAATATGATATAGATCTAGTTGATCATCCGAGATTTGAAATTAGATCAACTCGAAGGGTTCCCTATTGTATAAGAGAAGAAGTTAAAAAGGAACTCGATACAATGGTGAGTCTTGGTGTTATGGAACTCCGGTAGTCAGTCCAATGATTATGGTACGCCAGAAAATTAAATTGAGGATTTGTATGGACCCAACTGATCTCAATAAAAATCTTCTCAGAAGACATTATCCTCTTAAATCATTAGAAGAAATTTCAGCTGATATCGGTGGTTCCAAATTCTTCACTCTTCTCGACTGTAAAAGAGGTTTCTGGCAAATGAAAGTGTCAAAAAGAAGCCAAAAATTCTTGACATTTTCAACTCCCTGGGGAATAAGATATTCTTGCACTAGGTTACCTTTTGGATTATGTTCAGCACCAGAAGTCTTTCAAGAGGCAATAAATTTCATAATAAGAGACATTTCAAATACGCATAGCTATATGACATACTGGTATATGCGGAAAGTGAAGAGAAACTACAGAAAATTACTTAGCGTCTGATGAAAGTACTGAGAGAGGCTGGACTAAAGTTGAATCAGGATAAATGTATTTTCAATTCGAAATCTGTCAAATTCATGTGGCACATTCTCTCAGAAAATGGCATAGCATTGGATCCATTGAAAGTCGAAGCTATTAACAACATAAAAACTCCTAGCAATATCACAGAAGTTCAAAGACTACTAGGAATGATAACCTATCTGAACAAATTCATTCCGAATATGTCGGAGAAAGACGTTCATTTTAATTGTTCAATCGAGCAAGATGCCGCTTTGAAGAAAATTAAAAGGGTTCTAACAACGCCACCAGTTCTTAAATATTACGATGTTACCAAAGATGTCACACTAACAGTTGACGCAAGCTCAAAAAGTCTCGGAGTTGCATTGCTTCAAGAAAGTCAACCAATAGCGTTGTCACGTTTGAACAGAAAATTAATATTAGTATTCGTATATAAGTTCGGGCATCCAATGCTAGATGGCGCCACCATTACCGTATCGTGATAAAATTACTAAGTTTGTTTGCGTAAACTTTTCTAGTTAAGAGTAACTTTAAGTAGTAATTTAACATAGGTTATTGCCTTGAGTTTTCATCAAGTTCAACTGCAAATGACTATAAGATTTTACTTCGCTGATGGACTCTTATGTGTGCATGGGTCATGGAGCTGGTGAATAGCTGAATGTTAATATGAATTTACTGATTACGTGGAAAAACCTTTAAAAAGAAGAAGACTGTTTCCAATTTTCATTTTATTAGATGATTACAATAACAAAGATACTCATTCTTGCTTCACCCTTATCGTCTGTCGAGAGATAGCCGATAGATGGCATTCGCTTGACTCGTTTGACAGTCGAGCAAAGCCTACCCAAACTCGAAAACATTAGGAGGCAGAGAAAAAGACAACTTCTGGTCTCGTGGGAAGCCATTTTGTACTGAGGCCTTTTTGATCGACACGTCGATGTAAAAGCATCAAGCTTGATATCTTTTTTGTTTTTTTGAAACCACAATGTTGAATTCCCAAGATTTGCTTGGCGTTGCCACGGATATCCTTCCGAGTGAGGTAGGTGTTCGAAAATCTTCATGAAACAAATTATGAAATAAATTCCTTTATTAGGGTTCCAAGTTAGAGCTTTGCTCTCTTTATGGTGGTGAACCATACCGATACCGTTAGAAGAGAGTTCCCTTCCATGCTGTGGTAGGTGGAGCTCCCCAACGACCCCAACATTTGGATTGCATTATCTGTGTTATCTCCCAGGGTAGTTATCTCTCCTTTTGTTATTTGGTTATGAAGATAGGAGGATGATCCAGTCTGCTGCATGACTGTACAGATAGTTATAATCCAGGGATGGACTATTTTACCTCTTCAGTTCGTCTTTCCACTTCTTACCTGGCTATGGTGATCAGGCTTATTTGAAGTCATCGTGGGAATCAAGACTCTACCTTGCCTAGCTCACTAGGCGGACAAGGCCTGTTAAAACATTTTATATCTTATATATTTTATTTTTCTCATGAATTACGTTCTAACCTTATTGATATCAACTAATTAAATCTTAGATGTTACCTGTAAAGCTAATGTACAGTACTGAACGTAAGCTATAGCTATATTCTTGTTAAAATTTGGTATTTTCATGATCATTTATCAATCTTAATTTCATATGCATGGCAAGCCATAACGTACACTTTGAAAACCAACTAGGTATTTTCATGACTATTTTTCAATCTTAAATTTAGGAGCACTATACTCTTCATAGTTGATTAACCAGCTAAATATTTTCGTGATTATATTTCAATCTAAATTTTGTGGGTACTATGTTAGGTGGAATCACCACTGCATTACTTCTCATCTCCTGAGGTGCGAAATAATAAGTTTTCCATGATAAACTTCATAAAAATTGTATCAAATTGTAAAATATACAGGGTGAAGGTAATTTCATTAATATACTGGGTTTAAAGTAAGGTAGTGTTTTACTTCAGGTGTTTCTCAACTAAATACATTTACCTATCATGGTGACAAATTGAAAATTGATAACAACATGTGGTCTAAATAATTTTATTTTAAATTCCAACCAATTATACTTACTGTCTTGTTTTCTCGGATCGGACGAGATCCTGAGTACTAATTCTTTTAGAGCCGAGTGGCGCCAACTTCACTTAATTTTATGTTTGATGATTGACTGACAGACCCTGACCACGTGCATCACCGACTACCATAGCTAACGGGACAGTGACTTTTCTTTCACAGTAGCGAAGAAAAGGTTGCAGCGTACGCAACGAAACCACTGACAAAAGCTCATAACTAATGTGGCCTCAAATGGAAAAACAAGCATTTACCATACGCTACGGATGCCAAAAATTCCATGAGTATGTATTTGGAAGAAGACTAACAATAGAAACTGACCATAAACCTCTCGAAACCATATTCCAAAAACCAATACAGTGTGCACCTCCCAGATTACAGAGAATTCTTTTTGATGTTTCGTCATTTGCGCCAAGCATTATCTATAAAAAAGGTAAAGACATACCTATTGCAAACCTTCTGAGCCGAGATATAATTTCAAGTGATAATCGAATGGACACAGACGAATAGCTTATAGTTCAAATTGTATTACCTATGACTGCTAATGCAAGGACTAAATTAGTAGAAGCAACTGAAGCAGACACAGAAATTCAATCACTTGTGTAGTATATAATTCATGGATTCTAAGATGATGAATCAAATCTACCCAAAAAAGTGAAGCATTATTTTAACTTTCGTGAAGAACTCTCCATATACGAAGGTTTGATCTTCAAAGGCGAAAAAATAATCGTTCCCCGATCCGAAGTAGCACAAATATAGAGCAAAATTCACACAGGACATCTGGGTATACAAAGCTGTCTTAGGCGAGCCAGGCAATTACTTTATTGGAGAGGACAATTTGGGGATATTGTCAACTACATCTCGAATTGCAGAATATGCGAATCAACACAACGGTCCAATTATAAAGAACCAATCAATTGCAAACCTATTCCCGAACTACCGTGGCAGAGAGTTGCAACGGATTTGTTCACATTTAAAAGTTACAAATATATGGTCATTACTGACAGTTATTCAGGGTTCATCGATGTCAAATACCTGAGATCAACTACGTCATTGGAAATAACAGATATTTTAAAGGATGCGTTTGGAACTCATGGAATTCCACAAGTACTAGAATCGAATAATGGACCCCAATTTTCAAGTGGACTGTTTAAAGATTTTGCCAAGCAGTGTGATTTCAAACATGAAACGAGCAGTCCATATCACCCTCACGGTAATGGTTTGGTAGATAGAAGCGTTCAAACTGCCAAAAATATAATTAGGAAGTGATTCTTGGACAACACTGATGTTAGACTTGCACTTCTCAATTATAGAAACACACCAAGAAACAACCTACTTGGCTCTCCCATTGAACGATTATTCAGTAGAATGACCAGATCGTTGATTCCCATTTCAACGGAAATGCTCAAACCGAAATTAATTGAAGAAGTTGATACGGAATTGACAAAGTTGAGAAAAACACGAAAAAAATATGGAGACAGACATACAAAAATTAAAGAAGTTCCCGAGATAGTAGAAAAAGTAAGATTCAAAACTAATCATCGAGAACGGAAAGGAGGTGAAGTTGTCAACACGGAAAACGCGAGATCAATAACAATTAGAACAGCAGATGGAAAAACAATCAGAAAAAATTCAGGGATAATTCATAAAACGAGGGCAGATTTTCCTGAACAGTTTTCTAAAGATACTTCGAAAGTCCCTAATCCTGGAACTTCTGCACAACCATTAGAAACCGAAACAAATGTCAGTAATCAAGAAACTGATAATATTCAACCTAATTCATCTATTATTGTTACCGATAGTTCCATAAATGAGAATCTGGTACCGATTGGCAATTATATTACCAGGTCTGGCAGAAAAGTAAAGCCCCCAGAAAAGCTCGATTTATGTAACATAAGCCTCAGTATGATGTTACCTGTTTTTGATATTTAGTTGTCTAGTTGACATTGATTATTCCTGTATTTGATAGTTCAGAATATATTTAATAAATTCATCTATTTATACTTAAATTACACAATAAAACGTTACACACTAGCAGCCAATTCAATAAAAAAATATTGTTTTATTATTGCTCTCAAGAGGCGAAAGTTTTATCTATAATTCCATCCAATACAAAAATACTATGAAAAATCAGCACTTTCACATTATGCACCAAGCACCGATCCTACGAATATCACGGCATTTCCACGCTTCTCGCAATCAAAAATAAATGCGTATCGCCGAGATATAAAGGGTTAAGAAAGGCAGCGAAAAGCATAACGGCACTTCTGATCCTGAGACAGAAACACATTATATTCCCGGTAAACCTTGCTAGATACGTGGATCTGTTGGAGCACCGAGCTCTTTGCCATTGCCAAAACTTAATCCGACAATAATTTTATAGCTTTTTTATGCTAATTGGTGAGAAATCTTAAAGCTCGCACCGCCAACTATAATTCCGCCTTATAACCTATGTGTTCTTAATTACTTCTCAGGCCGCATCTTTGAATATTCATTCGGATTTTAACGTTCTCCGGTATTCCACTCGCAGCAATTATTGTTATGGAAAATTTAAATAAATAGACGATAATCTTTTTTATTACTCCGATAAGTCATCTTTTGCTGAGCTGGTACTTTCTTGAGAAACGTTGTTGGCGAAACGTAAGCACATCGGTGAGATGAGGAAAACATTGACTGATCCAGAGATTGTTTTATTAAAAAAATGTTGGAATTTCTTTTGTGATCTTATCCACTCTTGAAATAGGCAACGCATTTATATGTCCAATTTGGATGCCCCTGATCATGAAAAACGAAAAAAAAAATATAAGAAAAATACGCCATGAGAATATCAGTGGGGAGCGTAATCAATGATACAGTTGACTCCACACAAAAATTTGTTGAAACGATCCGATCAGTTTTATGATAGAAACTGCTGGTTGAGCATGATATAAAGACTCACTTATAATAATAATAATAAAGGTCTTTATTTTCCACAATATAACAATAAGTACATAAAAAGAATGTAAATATCGACTAATTTTATAAACGTGGAAAAAAGGCGAGGTATAGGGTGAGTATGTACAAAACATACACTCTGTTTTTCTACCCAACCTTATAGCCTCCTGAGGCCTGCCGTTCTGAATTTAGAACAAATTACAAACGATATTCAGTCTCGTCAGTTGCACACATTGAACCAGCTTTCCGTCCCAGTGTCTTGCCTGAAGTACATGATATTTATCGAGATTTAATTCATTACCAATGATATTGTTGGCTTTTGAATATTTCCTCCAAATGAATTTTAGACAATTGCTCAGTCGATAACATAGATAGTAGCCATGGGCAATAGGCGAGATCATGTCAAGTATAGATGCTCTTATTTTAAGAATCTATTGAAGTTAAGATGTAGTAATTATTTATTTTCATTTGAAACATTAATTCCTCATTGTCGATATTTTACCGAATCTTTTAATACGTTGAATTATATTAATGCATATTCAATAATAATATGTCATTTGAAAAGTATATTCGGACTAAGGTCTTCATGCAGCTCCTAATATTTAGTACTGTTTAAAGGCTCTCAGGTCTTTCTTATGTGATGTTAATTTTTGTCTGCAATTCCTTCAAATTTTGAACAACTACAACAAGTTGTTTTAAACAAAAAATTCTACAGCTGCGATAATACAAAATGCTCGAAAGAAGTTGATCGACGATAATGTTACCAATATCCAAGCAACAACGACTCTGAAAATCAGCAACCTTGCGAACGAAAAAGAGGCATCGATAGTAGCTATACATCCCAAAAGAAAACGCATATGTGGTGCTAAATATCTACCTGAAATTGATAGTGAAACACAACACACTTGTCGAAATCTAGGATGTTTTCAAAAAACATCTTTGAAGTGTAATGTTTTAAACAATTTCAGGAATGAATCCCTTCTGGAAAAATTTAGTTAATCGTAGAACAAATTTTCATTTATTTTGTAAAACTCACATATTAATAGCCTCATAATAGTTACCTGCACACCCTTGAATTCCATCTGAAAACATATGACTCAGACCTGTTGTTCTTTAAAGAGTACAAAAACATTGTTTATTTTGTTTAAAAATATCCTTCTTTTGAAATAACTAATGTAGTGAAAGTTATTAAAGATCATTACACACATTTTGAAGTAGTTATTTTGAGACAGAAAGTACTGTGACTCAAGGGGTTTATACAATATGTTCTTTTTTAAGGACATCTGGTCTGTGTGACTTTAAAGTGAAATTTCATTTGGGTCTCAGGAGGATAGGTACACTTGTATCATACGATATACTTTACGGATAAAAATTATAATTCCGCTAACTGATTTTTTGGCCTTTTTTCAAATGAAATTTGTTAACAGAATGCCAACATTCTCTCTCTTGATATTGAAGAAATATTCCACAGCACTTCTGTTCCTATGCAATCTATAGTTTTAGTGCGGAAAGTTGAAGAATTAGTTTTTGAGTCAACGTTCTTTATGGTGACGAAACTTCCCCATGTTCAATATTGTCCAGGGTTATCTTGGACAGTTCTACCCATCGATTTCATATAAACTAGCTCAAGCAAACAGTGCAAACAATTGAAAGTTTTCCTACGCAACTTCTGAACACCACTCTGGCTTATGACAGTCCTAGGGGTAATAATATAAACACTAATTTTGAAAATACTACAAGTTTATTACAATACATATTTCATAAATACAAAACTCACCTCACTACAGGTAACTTTAAACTGTTTTTATTATATTGTTGGTCAATGTCAAGATGATGGATTTCAACTGTTGTTTGCCTTGCAAAGAGTTTCAAAAAATAATTCGTTCAAATACCTCTCACACTTCAATTTTTTCTACATTCATTTCCATTATTACTCAACCTGCAATTATAATAAAATAAGCTAGGTGGCATATATCTAAAAAAACGTATCCACTCGTAAAATAACTGTTGATACAAATGGCATATGTCTGTAACATTTCATAGATGCGCCAGAGCCATTTATAGATTCTCTATGATTCAGTTCGCGAAAACATAGTTAGTTGCAGTACCAAGACAAGATCTTCTTGGCTCATTTAGAATCTGATTGAGAATGTCAATTGAACATTTCCATCTCTGCACCACATTATTTCTATGAAACTCTCCGTAACACGGAACGAAAGTAATCGATTTCAGACAGAGATTACACAAAGAATGATGGGCGATAAAAAATTAAAAAATCTCTCGGAAAGTAATTAGAAATATAGTAGCGGTCTGCTTAATGGTGTGTGATCTCTTTCCTCTACCGTTGCATTTGCTGTTTCCAGTTCGACTTCGGTTCTGGCAAGGATTTTCAGATATTAAACCGAATTATTTATACGAGTGCATCATCGTGATTGATAATATCTGTTCGGGGGAACGATTCTAATTATTTATTCATTTCGTACGGAAAAATGTTTCGAAGTTATAACAGAGCGATGTTTGTTCGTTGCTGGGAATTTATCTGTAAGAGGCGGTCTTTTTGATTGATTATAAAGCTCTTGCATTCATTAGTTGATGGAAAAATTAAACATTTTGACGGATTGAGATCTGTTTTCTTTTTTAATTATTGTGATGATGAATATCGAATCGCTAATTGGTACACATTGAATCTTGATATAGAGTTCCCTCATTTTCGCAGGAAAATTCTGAATCTCGATAAGAAACTTTAGAATAAACACAGAAATTCAATTGAATATATAAAAAAATAAGTTAACGTATCTATATTTTTCTGTAAATACTTAATCTTCCTTCCTTCCTTCCTTAATCTTTGACGTAGAATTGAAAAATTTACAGAATCACAGATACATTGAAAATTGAACAGAACTACTTAAAAGCGGTCATTTCCAGTAATATTCATTGCACGCCAGCAGCTATGGAAGCACCGACATTGGCAAAAAAGTATAGTAGGGGACAAAATATGTATTTGGATTAGGGATCCCGGAATAAAAAATTCTCGGGATTGTGTAAAGTCAATCCCGAGATTTTCGGGATCTTAAAAAACGGCTATTTTTTTTAAATATTCATATGAAAATATTAATAAGATCTAACAAAAACTTAACAGCCATGAAACAGGTCAGGTCAGTCAGAGGCCGCATACGTCTACCGGTCTACCTGAATATGGGTATTTTTTGAAAGCGATAAATAATATTAACAATTCCCAATAACTTCAAATTGTTTGGTGAGATAAAAATATTATTTTTTAAAAGGTTTCGAGTGATATCGTGTTTTCTAGGGAATAAAGTTTACCTGACATGTCTGGTAACAGTGGTAACACAGAGTATTTCACTCACCCATTAAAGGGAAACGACGAAAAATCGGTGTGGTTTTATTTTCTAAAGTCTATCAGAGGCGGCACGGCAAAGTGCAAGAATTGTGGAAATATTCTGAAAGTCAATGGAGGCTCAACAAAAGGACTCCATTCCCATTTGCAGAGGATTCACAAGAATGAATCTCTTGTCCAATCAACTTCACAGACAAAACTGCCAATTCGAGTGGAAGAGAGCAGTGATGGAGAAAATGTGCCTACTTAACAGAGAAAAATCCTTGATTTTTTTGTCCTAGTGGCGATAACACTTTAGAAGCTATACTCGCTAGAATGATTTTAAAAGATGGTTTGACATTCAGGGTGTTCGTGACATCTTCCGATTTGAGGGAATGCTAACGTTCAAGGACGTCAACTGAACTTCCCAAAAAAACATAAAAAGAATAGTCATGAGTTATGGACAAAAAATAAAACAACATGTTATTTCTCAGATGAAGTCCACGAAAGAGAGTGAAGGACAATTTACCTTAACTTTAGACGAATGGACATCAGTTGCAAACAGGCAATACATGAATGTTAACGTCCACGAAAATAAAAAAATTTGGAATCTGGGGCTCGTGAGGGTTCGTAAATCTGCGAGTACAGATGTATGTTTGGATCTCCTGACTGAAAAATTACCGAAAATTACCCGCCTTTAATTTGTCTTCGGATGATGTTATTATATGCTACCGATGGAGCTAGTGTAATGAAACGTTTGGGGAACTTAATTAATCATCATACTACTAAACATCAATTATGTTTTGCTCATGCAATACAACTGGCTGTGGTGGATATTTTATACAATAAAAAAAGAGATATAAATGATGGAGAGGATTTGAACGATATTTCCGATCATGATGAATCAGAAGATGAGAATGAGAATGACGATGACGATGTGAGCAACAATGGCGGTGAAATTGATGATGATGATATCGGAGTTGGAGAGGAGCCTTTAGAGCTTACACATGAGTCCAGTATCAATTATATCATTAACAAAGGGAGAAAAATTGTGAAGATATTCCGACGTTTTAAAAAAAAAGTATATCCTGCAAACATATGTCAAGAAAGAACATAAAAAAGAACTTCAATTGATTCTTGACACAAAGACAAGGTGGAATAGCATGTGCTCAATGCTAGAACGGTTCCTTCTCTTGAAAAACTGTATTAAAAAAACAGTAATAGATTTGAAGTTCTGATGATTGTATGATGATTGTATGATCCTTCTCATCGGAAATAAATACAAAATCAAGAGTTGCTTTCAATCCGGCAGTACCTTACGAAGCTTCGTCACCAAGACGAAACCAGAGAACACAACAGAATCCAGCAAAAACTGTATTTACAAAGTCCCATGTGAATGTGGAGATTCCTATATCGGAGAGACCAAGAGGCCATTATCAGTAAGAATAGCCGAACACAAAAAGTGGACTCAACGAGGGGAAACATCAAAATCGGTAATTGCTGACCACGCCTGGACAAAACACCACCGAATTCTTTGGGACGAAGCTAGTGTTCTTCATAGAGAGGAACATTGGTTCAAATGGAAATTTATGGAAACCACCTATATAGAAGCCAATAGTGCCTTCAGACAACCAAGCGTGGAAATTAAAAACGTATGGAAACCGCTCATGGACCGTTTTGGAGGGAGAAAAAGCGCGAAACCACGCGCGCCACAAGACCGCGCGTAATTACACCGTAATTACACTTTAATTATAGACCTATAAAAGGTCGCGTAGCATCTGATTATTATTATTCACCAGAAGACGATTGCGGATTCAAGCAGTTGAAACGTTGTAAAAAATTTGAAAGAGATAGAAATCTTTCTACCATTAAGATGATAGACGTCCGAAATATAAGTAATCATGGTATAACGTTCTCAGAATTTCCGAAGCATATCGTTGAAAATTAGAAAATCGGAAAGTCATTCGTTGAAGAACGTTCAAAGAATTGAGAAGATTTGAAAGTTATTAAAAGTGGAGGAATGCATTCGTATGCATAAACATGAATTACAAAAAAGTGATATTCATTATTATGCAGGGTGTCCAAAATCGAAAAATACATTTGTAAATACAGAACCCATCTTGAAAACCTGTGCTTCTCTCCAGATGAGTAGCTTAACTATCGACAAGATTTTGGTTGAAAAAAAAACATTTTTTCATTGGATATATGAGAACCGTTTTGATTCAATGATTAATTCTTGGGGAACCTAGATAATTTTTGTTTTTTTCATCATTTTGTCTTCAGTTGATGTAAAACTATTTAAACATACCCGAGTATTATTGTTTATTTGTTTGGGTAGTTTCTTCTTTTTTCTTGAATTGTATTCACACCAAAGGTTCCAAAATATTCATTTATTTGATTTGAAAATGTGTGTTACATCATGATAATTGTACAATACTATAACTTTTCTATGAAGCGGGAGATCTTTTTAAAAAAACTGTTTTTATTTCTAGATGTTGTACTCATAATGTTGAGGAAGTATTTGGCAAGCTTTTGGCATAGAGAACCAATGCAACTCCCAATTGGTCTCAGTGATGTTCAGTTTACTCTGGTGAGAACTTGGGTTTGTGCGTTCCGCTTTTGTGAGTAAATCTTTGTATTTTGCCAGCTTTCGATAAATTTTTCCCTCAGGAATGAAGTTGGGATGCTGTTCAGTTTTGAGTATACTTTTTTACCGAAAACGTAGTGTATTATTTTATAAAAAGTGTTTGCGATCATTTGGATCAGTTTGTTTTCATGATCCTCTGGGTTCAGATGACTGTGGCATTAGCTTTATCAGCTGAAAGTATTTTGAAATGTGATCATCTGATCAAAGAAATATTATTTTACTTTTCTTGATTAATAAAATTAGCCATCCCCTACCAGTGCAGGTGTGTATTTTGCTTCAGTCACAATAAGGGCGAGTTGTATTATAATTTTAATTGACAGGAATAACCAGTCTGGCTATTTTTCCAAAGTACATATATCTTCAGGACGGCGCTGTTATCATATACCCAATAATCAGTTCCACGTATAAAGGATAATTGGCCAATGTGTGCCTAGTAACGTATGGTCCGAAAGTTTTGGGAAGAAATTCACCTGGTTTGATTTTTTTTTGTTCTTACGAAACTCCCAGGTTTTCGGAGAAAACCCCTCAAAAGCAGAGCTTGTGCGAGCAAGGGAGGTCCGGCACCTACAGTTTAAATAAAAGTGGAATCCGAACCACTTCAGCTCAGTGATACACGACCGGGGATCGAACCCGGACCGTCTGGGTGGACGCCAAATGCTTTAACACCTCGACCACTTGAGTGACAAAATGCATTTAATCAAGCAGGTCGTGGAAATTAAATGTCACTCGTCTTGTCATCTCAATAAGCAATGCAAAAGTTGTTGGTTTGCGCTTACCAAAATGTCTAATAAAATTGATCTTCGTCGAGGTATTTATGATCTTTTTGGGCGAATGACGAAACGAGAGATTGTCGATATTTATCAAGATCAGAACATGAGTAAATCGACAATATATCGTACAATCAAAGATTGTGAAGAAGGGATACCATGTATAAACTTGCCAAAAAACGGTCGCCCGCGGGTTTTCAATCATTTAAGAGAGGGGAGACTAATTCAAGCAGCTAAATAAACACAGAATTGAGATCTCACAGCGAAAACTGGCCAGATGATTCCATATTGGAAAGACTACGGTGTTTAAGACCCTACAAAGATACAATGTTTTGTTCCGGAAGAGGAGGAAAGCTCCAAATTACACAGAGGCTCAGTTACAAAGAATTCCGAGATGTTGCCGCGCGTTGAGGCGAGTGCATTTTGCCAACAAGTTGATCGTGATGGACGACGAAAAATATTTCACTTTGGCCAACTCTGATGAAGGGCAATGATGGTTTCTACACGGACGATTACGCAAATGTTCCTGACGATATGAGATTCAAGAGCAAAAATAAGTTTGAGAACAAAATTTTGGTATGGTGTGCCATTTCTGAGGCTGGTTTCATTTCACAGCCCTACATTGCCGTTCGTGGTGAGGCCTTAAATGCAGAGCGATATATTGACAGATGCCTCTCTTAATTGCTTCAGTTTTTGAATGCAAATCATGCGAATGACGAAATAAATGGCCAGATCTTGCTTCATGCCATTATGCGACAATCACAAGGGATTGGTATGGAGCCAACAACATCAACTTTGTACCGAAAGTGGACAATCCCCCTAACCTACCTCAGGCACGCCCAATTGAAGACTTCTGGGCAATATTGAGCTGGAAAGTGTACAATAACGGATATGAAGTACAAAATCAGGAACAGCTCCGACGTCGTACATCGGGAAAAATTAGAGAAATCAACGCCGATGGGGTCGTCAAAAGGATGATGCAACGCGTCAGGGAAAAACTTAGGCAGATCGAAGATAACGGTACCCTGTCGATTATTTTAACTTTAGGAAGTGATAAGAATAGTTAAAAGATATGGTAAGATTATTTGTTAAGATTATAAAGATATATTTATAAGAGTTGTCAACATCTGATTTTTTCCCAAAACTTTCGGACCATACGTTATACGTATGTCTTGAAGCTCACAACTTCCAAAAATTCATAACACCAATTATCGACATATCGTTATAACGGAAATGTATCACGCGCATCACTTGGTACAACCAACACATCCTGCAAATGCAATGTATGTAGTGTCTTCCTGAAACAAGAGCTGTCATTTCAAATTATTATGATATTTCAGGGAGTGTGAATCCGAAAGAGCACAAAGCTGACATCTCTAGTTCAGCACTTAATAATCATTTCTGCTGTGTTTATTCTAATGCTAGTCTCTTGTTGCTGTCGGTCTCGGTCGTCTTACTTTTAATATCCCATCCACTTAATTTGGACTGATGAATGCGCCTTCGGATTCTTGTGGTTCCATGATTCGTTCAAATGGCGAAAAAATTGCATTGAAAAAAGGCGACATATCTTTGCAGCTGTTACTATGCATTTTATTTACATGAAGTGGTCGTGTTGCTTTTTATTAACTCAACTTTATAGAGGATTCAACTCAAAACCATCTGATAAGAAAAACAAATGTGGCTTCAGGAAACTGTGTATTATTATGTTTGCAGAACAAGAATTGTGAAAGACAGTTGACAGTAATGGGACTGTATGGAGTTGGAAAGTGAAATTCATGAAGAACCATGGGTGAGAAGGTATTAATAAGTATTGATGATTAGCAGTGAAAATATACTTTCTTTTAAGAAAATAAATTGGAAAACGTTGAAACTAAACTTGTTTATTATTCAAACTATATTTTGTTACAACATCTATGGAAACATAAAACCCATATATAAATCAAAACATCACAGTAGCAATGTAAGAAGTTGACTAAACAAAGATATTTCCAACAATAAGATATTATCGAATATAAACACCGTAGATAGGGGATGTCGATAACTGTTTCAATTTTATTCGAACGTTTGAAAGATGAGTTTGTCAGGAAAGAAGATTTAAGATGTCTGCAAGTGAACAACGTTTTTTTGAAAAAGACCCAATTACGTTAGAAAATTACTAATGTGAAATCATTTGAAGAGTTCATTGTAAAATATGTGTTGAGAAGTTGTACATGACAGTCATGTAATGGTTATAAATATATGAGCAGAAAATTAGCCGAACGTGAGTGTCGAAAACTTCTTACGTAGGAATTGTTTGAAAGTTGCATGCATTATTTCAGAAGAGGTGGGGAATGAAACGTTACATTCATACATTCCATAGGAGTAAACATTTAGAACTGTAGGTGGTAGAAAATATATGTCATTATACATGTAGTTTGGATTTTCGAGACTGATATTGAGTTAGATACTTAGTTCTCATTCTCTGCAAACAAAAGACATGATAAAAACTTCAACGTGGGTTGAATGTGTTGTATGTAAGCTTTGTTACCAACTTCATATGACATAGGTGTTGCTCCTATCCTGTTGATATGTACGTTACAGTGAATCACGCATAGGACTCTCTCTATTCAAGCTACACTATTTGATAATTCATTATGTCAAATTAAGGTGAAAAGTCTCTACTATGTCTGGGAATCGAATCCGGGACCTCTGGACGCTCTTCCATTATGCCACGACCCGACTAGTACTATAGTATGTCAGGTTAGGCATTTCAATGGTGTTGTCAGACTGCCGAGTACATTCACGTTGGGTTTCGTTAAGTTTCCTTTCTGGTTTGGATGTTTGTGTTGTGATGGTCTAGTGATAGCCTTGTTCAACCTGAGAGATGGCGCAGTCTTTCTAGCTTCTAGTAGTAATGACGTTCTCGATTCCTATTGGTTGTTCCATATTGACAGCTGGGTTTTCTTTTTTCTCTCTCGGCCCATTTGCACGTACAAATTTGTAGTGGAAAGTTTTGCTCTTGGCTTGCAAAATTTGATGATATTCCAATTATCCTTCATTGGGTTTCGTTTTGCAAGTCAGATATCAATAGTTCTGGTTGTGCTGGATAGGCCGTAGTGCATATTTTTGTTACATGACCAACTGTGCTCTTCGGAGGATTTTAAAAAGTACCAATTATAACCTAGTGTCGTACGTGTGAATGTACCAGTATTATTGGACTGCTATGACGAATCAACAGGTATGTTATCTCATAGTTCCCCCCCTTGCCATCGCTTCCCCATCATCTCAAAGCTTTCCCGCATATTTTCATTAATATCGCTAGTGTACAACATAGATTCCTTGATTGGCTGGATTGGCCATAGTGCATATTTTTGTTACATGACCAGGACTGTGCTCTTCGGAAGATTTAAAAAAGTACCAATTATAACCTAGTGTCGTACGTGTGAACGTACCAGTATTATTGGACTACTATAACGAATCAACAGGTATGTTATCTCATAATTCTTCCTTGCTATCGCTTCCCCATCATCTCGAAGTTTTCCCGCATATTTTCATTAATATCGCTAGTGTACAACATATTTTCCTTATTAACAGATGCGATAAGGACGCAGTTTCCAGTAAAGAATTGCTGTTGAGAAAAAAATCCTAACGGCCAGAGTAAGTTGAACGATTTTTATTACTTTTTATAAAATATTTGAGATTTCAGCATTTGTTGAGTGCAGACTGATTTAATTAAGAATCCATTTTGATTTATCGAAAGCTGTTTCGGAGGTGTTGCAAGATGTATAATTTGGCTCTATATTCAAGATTTCGCACTGAATATAGCTTCGTTATTTACTGTTTCATGAAATTTTATAACTGATAGAGAGATATAAGTCGCCGATCCAGCTCATAATACAGGGTTATGATAACATTTGTTTGCTGATACTGAACAATTCAATTTGTTGGGTTGCTTATTTCCATAGTGTTTTGTCAATCGCAATGTTCCTTCCGAACATTGTACACTCGATTTTCTTTTGATACATTAATCATTGTAGTCAAGACCATCCCTGAATTTTGTTTTCTTCGTGGCATGATACAAGGTAAACTACCGTTGAATTCCTAAAAGGTGAACCATTTTGACGATTTACACGGTGACCCACCGCTGGCAACTTACGAAGAAAGTCATCATTGTTGGTCTACACTGGTAACAGGATGATCCCACTTCGTATACACGGCGATCCACCTTTGCCTTGCTACAGGGTGATCCGTCTTCATAGGATACAGAGGGAACCATAATTGTTGCTCTACAGGATGGTTCGACAAAGTATACAGGGTGTCCAAAGGGAGCACGCAAGTTTTAATTGAAGTTATTGATAGTTATTTTGATATTTTGATACTAAATATTGGTCATTACTTATTGCACATATATTTTTGCTTGCTCTAATGTAAAGTCGAAATTTAGAGGTTTTATTGATTGTGTTTTTGGGTTTAATGTTGCCACCATATGCGCCTACGCCTGAGCTCAAGCGATGCTACGCTATCTATTATTTGACCATTCGTTTCTCCTACTCTTTGATTTCTGCTGTTTGCTGTTAATGTGTTAAATATTTGGTTGCGGCTTGGTTGATGAGTACTGCTCGTTTGTATATTGATTAATTGCTCCTTGCTCATCAACTTATTCACTATTATTCATTTGCTCATTGATCATGTGGTTATTGTTTATCAATCTGTTGGTTATTGATTTAGTTGCTTACTGTTCAAACCTATTTATGGTTGATTATTTGGTTATTGCTAATTTGCTCATTAATATTTGTTTATTGCGTATTCACGTATTAATTTTGTGGTAATTACTTATTTACCTATTGGGGAAGTGATAATTGCTCATTGCTTTTTGCTCATTACTCAAATATATAACGTACAATTGAACAAACAAGGCTGACTAGTAATTGATACACGGGGATCGGATGGTAAATATGGCGCTGGAAAGCGTAGAATTAGCTTTCTCAGCTGCTGTGCATTTAAGTCACAATAATAGAAATAATAGTTATTGAAATCTCGTGGCGGGACTGGGGTGAGTCCTGCACGATTTACTGTTGCGTTCCAATTAACAGTGCTACTCCTAAGGTTGCCATGAGTGACCTTAGCAATCGATGCCAAAACACGAAGAAAAAAAGAATAGAAATAATAGACTGACTAGAAAAAGAAACAATTAAACTAAAACTATCCATCGAGTGAAATTGAGTGTGATCCTGCACTATCAAAACTCGATCATAACTTTTCACTAACCGGCAAATAATTGTTTTCATTAAGGAAGCTTTTTATGGGAAACATGCATATCCAATGCCAGTCACTACTTACAGTGGTCTTATCGTGAGCCGGTAATTTATTAAATAAAGTGCCCTTCGTGGGCATAAATTTGAAGGCAAGCCGAGTTGACAGTCCGAAATGCGATTTGTAAAATATTCAGGTGGCAATTCTTCACGTTTGGTATGTCGAGTCGTAAAACAAAACTGCATCATCTGATACCCGAGTGGAAAATAGTTGGCAGACATGCAACGCCGACGGCATCGATGGAGAAAATGCGGTGGAAAGATACAGTATCGTATTCCAAAGTTTTCCAATACAACTTAATTTCATAATAGACTGTCAGATAGTGACAGATTTAGGTGCCCGATTTTCGCATACAAGCCTCGAATAGGGTTGAAAAGTACATCGTTAAAATGAGTGAGTAATCTTGTAAGAAAAATCAAGATTTTAACAGATTTTCCAACACAAGCCCATCGAAACTATGAAAACCTACATCGTCACTAGACCGAAAAACATAATGGCTTGAGTGGAGCGAATGGATAAGTAGATTTAGTCGTCGGAAAATTTAACAGAAGTTCTTTTTGATTTTTCCATATGTTCTCCCCAAGACCCACTCGTAAATTTCCCTCCACTTAACTCAACATCGATGTACTTTTCAACCATTTTCGAGGCTTGTATGCGAAAATGGGGCACCTAAATCTGTCACTGTCTGGCGGTCCATAATTATCTATCTGTTATATGGAGAATATTCAAGCTCACAAGATTTTTTACGACATCTGCTTTCTTAGTTAATCTGAATGTGGAATTCGATCATTCAAAAGTTGAATGAGGAAAGGAATTCATTTGTTGAATAATTTCAAGAAAGTTCATAATTACTCTGTACTTTCTCTCACAGTTTACTTGAAATTCATCTAGAAAATTAATTAATTTCCTATGAATAGTCATCTGGTTTCGTTCCCGCCAAATTGCTTGTCAATGTATCAGTAGAGCTCAAAAGATTAACGTTAGGGCATTAGAGCTCATGAAAACTACCTTGAGACTGACTGTACTGGTCACCAACCCTTACCAGAGTTTCAGATGTAGACGGTTTCTAAGTACTTCATTGGTTTTTTTCACCACCCAGACAAGAGAAGAGAGCTGCCGTAAAGATAATGTGTAACCAATAAATAGTGACGAAAGTACTAATATCAATGAATCAACATCAACATGAGAACAAAATTATTGTAATAAAAGAAGCTGTGTGGAATTTGCATAATCGATAGTTAGAAAAATACCATTTATGAATGAAAGGTTAACTGAAAATTTCATTGGTTAAATGATGATGTGGAATTCTTTTTCAATATAGTAACAGGTATCTCATCAATACCTGTTGATCTCTGTTATTCGTTGTCAAGTATATCAAATTGAAAGATTCGGTATCACTAAATGGCTGTAGAAACATACTGAACGGATTCAAGCCTACAGGAACACCGCTAAAACTATTTGAGTGGTAGTTTTTAGATAGATAAGAAATTAATGTTTGCCATTATATTTTTGTTTCTAACATCAACTTTCCATAGAACTCGGGGATTATTCTCAGAAACAATAATTTTTTCTTGATGATTTTTCTTTTTCATATGGTTAATTAACTGGATGAGTTTTATCTTTTCAGTTTTGTACTTATGCTTATATATATAGGGATTGTTTTTTTTCAAGTTGAATATATATTTCAGTGCAGAACTTGATTAATCGACTATAACATCTATACACCCCTATTCATTACTTTTCAAATACAATAAATACATCGTAAAAAAATCGAACCCGATTAGAATTTAAAACTGTATATGATAAAAAAGTGACATTTTCCGAATATCTAATGGCATCACAGGATATTTTGCTCACATTGATGGACTCAATAAAATGGATATTGAAAAATGTAACAAAAAGTTATCTTGAAATTCATTAAAAGTTCTCGAAGAGGACAACCATTGAATCTACATCCGGAAGCCATTAAATTCAGCATTTAGTTTACGATACTGAGAAGGGCACCAAAACCTTCGCCCATATGGTTGCTATAAAAATCGTTCCAACACAGTTTCGAGAGTTTTACGAGGGGTATTTATAAATTCGAACCAAATGTTTGGTGTCCAATAATCAGTTTTCATTATGAATTCAACGTCATATTTCCGTTAATAGAATTGATTTAAACCATAACCGAGTGTTACAGAAAGATCCATGACATAGAATAAGTAGAAATAAGATCAATTGTTTAGATATAAAGAGTTTTTTTCATAATGCGACAAATTTGCATGATGTTTTTTTTCTCGTAACGTCGGAATATCTGAGTTATAAAATATTTAATGCATAAGCCGATTGTAGAAGAAACTGAAAAAGAAATTCAATTCACTATTTAATTTTCGAACAACCCTTATATTTACTGCCTAAACAATGGGGATTTCGAAACCCAAGCTAACTTGAAGGAGATATATTTTATGCTTCTAAACGGCAGTCCTGTTTTAAATCTTGAGAGTGTTAGATGTTTGTTAGCAACGTGACCTTTTCTGGTGAATGATCTGTTTCAAAATATCAGTTCAATACTTTAGTAAGAATTATATCTTTTTGAGTAGTTTAAAAACGTAAATGTCATAAAATTTTATTCAATTCACTGGTTTTTAATTGGGTTTGATTTAATAACTTATAAATTTAAAACTTCTTAGTTATTCCGGCGTTCTATTTTTTTTCGTTCGGCATAATAAATGTTTTTGGCCGATTTCTTTGTTTTATTCAGTTAAATTTGATCTTCCACCTGGGCCTTCGGCCCAGATAATATTGATTAACAATTTGAGAAGTATTTGAATAGATTGAAATCCAGAAAAGTGTTGAAAATAATAATAAATAAAGTAACTTAAATAATTAAAACTAGTGTGTGTGCAAAGCTGGTAGCAGCTTCCTGATGGTTGCCGGAGATGAGATTTGATAGGTAAGTAAATGTATAATTTTCCTGATGTGTTCCTATATAAACACTCCTATGAAATATTGAAAAAGGCACCGCTCGGCCTAACAATTGATAGTATCAGCTGTGATGAAACTCTATTTCAACGGAATAGCGTTTTATTATATATAAAAAAAAAAAACATTTTAAATTATTAAAAAATAAATTTTTGAAATCGCTTGAGCTCAGGATCATATTTCTTCGACGTAACAAAATAGTTTAGAAATCTGGTATCATAATCAATGGTATAATTCAGAGAGATGACTCTTTTTACATGTTTATTTTTATTTGACAGAGATCATGACACTTTTCCAAACACGAATAAAATATGAAACACATTGTATATAAGAAGCAAAAATACAGCAGGGTACTATTTTAATTTATTTGAATGAAAATTGCATCAACCCTGTGGGTTATTAGCGGCTACAGTTATAATGATATTGAGATATTGTTAGATTTTGTTGATGATTCTTTTCGAAAAACCGAAGTCTCATCGAGAACTGGTATTTAAATGAACAGTTGCCGGTACAATAAAATGCAAAGTCAGTCCTTCAGTAAATTGTGCGATAATTTAGATATGTACTGACTTTTTTTATAAAAAAATTCACAATTGTTCAGCATAATCTATACTAAAATACGTAGAGATATTTTGGCCCCCTAGCATCAAAACTATTCATTTTGTGGGTTTGTCACCAAAATAATTTCTATTCAAAATAACTTGAACTGCATCATATTAAAAATTCAGAAAAAAATGTTTTTTTCGTTCCCTTATTCAGGAATATTTAAACCTTCGACGATACATTTAAAGGCACACGAGAATTTTATTTGCGTTTTGTTATAGGAGTTGGGGGAAAGAAGGGGGGTAAGAATTTTTGTTATAAAACAGCACAATATTGTGCAACATTAGCGGATGGGCCGTGGTGGTCGGCGTTCGCGTTCGCCTCGCATGCGTGGGGTCGTGGGTTTGATCCACCGATTCACCGGTCTCGTGCATGACATCACACGTTAAAAGGTAAGAGCTGCGTCTTCCCTAACTCATATAAGTCTCTCGAAGACTTCTGAGGGTTGCGCGTAGGGGTGCAATCGGTTGACGGAATTAACAATTTTAACATTAACAATTTTAACAATGAAACAAATGAAAATATTGTTACCGGATTCAAAAATAAATACTTAGTCTAATCTGCGCAAGGGGTGATTTCAACGCCCTCTAGCAGCAAAACTGTTCATTTTTTGGGTTGGCGCAATGGGAACATTGGTTAAGAATTACATGGACTACATCATACCAAAAATTCAAAATAATCCACCGGGACCCAAATTTCATAAGGTGTTTGCGTGCCCTTTTTATAGGCAACTTAAAAAATCTCAATAGTTTCAATACAAATTTCAATTCTGAAATGTTTGATTCTTGACAGGTTGACAGGTTGACAGCTTATCACTTTGATAGGATAGTTCAACCGTGGAAGAAGGAACTAACCCTTTCTGCTTTTTAAATATTTCCCTTCCACTTCTTGAGGCCTAGGTCTTTATAATCGTTGAAAATGTAAATGTACTAAAAACTGTACCAAATTGAGTAATATTACTGAAAATGTACTAAAAATGGCAATGTAACGAGTTGGAAGTGCTGAATTCAGTACTGGATTTGACTCGCTCTCAATAAGAAAATAGGGGATGCTGCTGGATGAACTAGGATGCATTTGTTGATATGAGTATTTTATACCGAAATTGGTTTTTCAATAATTTCAAGCTTCTTACAGCCGTATGCATAGTCAATCGCCAGCGACTCGCCAGAGTTACGCCGCTCGCTACACAAGGAATATAACGCACAGTCGAGCTCCAAAAAAGTGACAACTACGCGATAAGTCACATTTTGGCGAAACGCTGGCGATGTACCACTTTTTTGGAGCTCGACTGTGCATTATAGTTCTTGTGTAGCGAGCGGCGAAACTCTGGCGAGTCGCTGGAATTGACTATGCATACGGCTGTTAGTCTTGCAGTGCAAGTTTTCGTTGGAACTCACTATATGTGAACTCTTTCAAGATGCATAAACATCCTCTCCCGCATGACAGAAACTGCGTAGTCGTATAGAAGCTGAAGGCGAATATGTTTCCAATCCCCCCCTGCATTTCCACAAAGGTATTGAAAAGATAAGTTAGGACACGCCATGAGGTGAATAGTTCGTCAAGAGTAGTCGTGTTCACCTTGTCCGACATCGGCATCAAACGTAGGCATAAAGAAAACAGTTGAATAGGCGATTCGTGTCTCCCAACAAATCGGCGTCTAAGGAGTTGCATGCGATCGCAAATCGAGTTAGCCGTAGCTTATGTCGGACGGCGCAAGGAGCTGTTAACATGGATTCCGAAGATGCCTTCGGGAGTTTTACGCGATCGGTTTTTGTTGTGGAATTGTTTCAGGTTGTTTCGCGTTTGTTGACATTTTATGAAGTAGTAATTCATCTGCACGGGCTTAATTATGTCAAGTTGGTAACACAGTGCTATATTATAGCGTCACGCATAGGGTTAAAATACCCGTAGTATTATTCTAGCTAAACAGAAAAACTGACGGTGGATAGTTTCTAAACTAAAGGACCCCGCACTATCCTTATGGAAAACGGCTTCCGGTTAAATTCTTTGAATTTTTGACATGTTGTAGATTTTGATTTCCTCGGCAAAAGTGTCCATGGACACGAAAAAATCGAGAGACCAGTTTTCGAGATACAGGGTGTCAAAGATGAAAAGTGAAGCTTTCTGCTCAGAATTTTTAACAATTCCGAAAATAGACAAAATGTCTATTTGTACTGGGAATACCATGCCACCATGATGGTACACTGTCAACTTCATCTCGTTTTCATTACACTTTTTCGTTCTGTGCTCTACAACAGGGTGAAAAAAGAAAAATCCAAATCGAATCCAAGTCTGAGTTCTCTGATGAGAATTGAAGAGTCATTTGAGCCTGAATGTGTCACGTTTGTCATTCATAGACCCCGTATATGTGTTTATTCACACCAACACTGTCCGTTCCTATGCTACCATAAAAACAGGTGTATACACTTTTTTATGTTTTACTAGGAATTCGAAATAAAGCAGTAAATGTCGTATTATTCACAACGAAACATGGCGCAGTCGATACTCAGTCGAAAATTAAATTAAAAATTAAATAAATTAATCGAGAGTGAGATTAGAGTGACTGTAGGGAGAATACAGAGGAATCGCACCGATGAATTTCTCTGGAAATTTAGCCGAAAATTGGAAGCAATGGCGTCAAAAGTTTGAAAACTACCTCGTGGCAACAGCAGTAAATAAAAAAGATGAAAAAGTACAGATTGCACAACTTCTGCACTACATCGGAGAGGAAGGTATGTCAATCTACAACACATTCACTTTAAGCAGTGAGGATGACAAGAATAAAATGAAAGTGGTTGTACAAACTTTCGAAAATCTTTTTCTACCCAAAAGAAATTTGGCATACGAAAGGAAACAACAAACAGGTGAGACGATAGAGCAGTTCGTTACAGACCTGAAAAATAAGGCACTTTCTTGCGAGTTTAATCAAGGACATGTGGCTTGCAGAACCAAATGATCAAAGAAAAATTACTCCAAGAAGACAAGGACCTGGAAGAAGCAATACAAGTTTGTTTGGCACTGGAAAAATCAAGAGAACAATCTACATTAATGTCCAATGCAAGTAGATCCAACGTGGAAATAGAAGATGTCTATAAAGGTCAAAATTCACAGCAATCGTCATACCGGAAAGATGGCTACCATAGAGGTGGACATTCAAGATATGCGCAATAGCAGCAGCAACAGTGCGTGCAACGACGAAGTGAGTGTGTTCCCGCGCTAATTTGAATTCGGGACCAAAGTTACGTGGAAAAATATCAAATCGGTTATTCGAAAATAATGGTGTTTGTTACCGATGTGGAAATATACCTGGTAAAAATCAATGCCCAGCTTTTTGGAAAAAGTGTCAAGGTTGTGGATTAAATAACCACTTCGCTAAAATGTGCACCAGAAAGAGTGTGAATCAAGTCAACATTGATGCAGATCGTCCCAACTACGAGAAAGAAACCGATGACAACTACGTTTTCGTATATAGCGTAGAAAACAAGAAAGAAAAGGACAAAACTAACTCTTGTTATGTGTCATTATTGCTCAATAATAAAAATTATGTGGACTTCAAAATAAATACTGGTGCTCTCAAGCCAATCTCATATCGATAGAAAAATTGAAACTCACCAGCTCTGACAAACATATTGTACACACTGAAGTTAAGTTGAAATCATATACAAACAATTTTCTAGCAGTGTTAGGAAAATGCTACCTTCACTGTAAATATAAAACATTCAATTGCATTTTGGAGTTTTACGTAGTAAATTCAAATCTTCAATGCATTTTAGGTCTAGAGGCATGTACAAAACTAAATCTAATTAGTAGCGTAGAAGCAATCGAGGAAATTGAAATAAAAAATTATAACGGTTTGATTGAAGAAAATCGGGATATTTTTTCAGGATTGGGTTGCTTGAAACAAGAATTTAAAATTGAACTGAAAGAAAATATCAAACCAGTTGTTCATGCAACTAGAAAAATTCCGATTCCCTTGCTGAAACAATTTAAAAAGACTAGTCGAATTAGAAAAATCAAAAATTATCAGAAGGGTAGAGGAACCCACAGATTGGGTGAATTCAATTGTTATAATTAGAAAAAAAGATGGAACTTTAAGAATTTGCCTTGATCCACGCGATTTGAATATGGCTATAAAAAGGGAATATTTCCAATTGCCGACAATTGATCAAGTCATATCAAAAACAACTGAATAAAATTATCAAAAATGGGTGGCCCCGAACAATAAAGAAAGTACCTGAATCGATAAAAAACCATTACAAATACAGAAATGACATTGTGGAGAGCAACGGTATCTTGTTTGAAGATTATCAAATAATTATTCCAAGAAAGTTACGGAAGGAAATTATCGGAAAAATACATTTGGGACATTCAGGAGTCACAAAATGTAAAAATCGAACAAAAAAATCTGTTTCCTGCAACCGTCCGAGAAGTGTTCACTTCCCGGATACTTTTTCTTTGGGAAAGTAGCACTTCCCGACCTAGTCCGGGAAGTACGTACTTCCCGGACTAGGCCGGGAAGTGCTCGAATTTAAATACAGATATAATATAAATAAGAATTAGAATGTTTCTGTTGGTACCTATCTTCTGTTCGAATTTCAATATATGATACAAATAAGAACTGAAATGTTCGAAAAAATTTGGAATCGTTTCATCCGGTTAACAGATGGGTGAAAGTCGACCTCTCTTCGTCTCTTAGACTAAATGCGTCTCATTGATTTGTTATTCTACATGATTGCCGAAAAAATAGTGTACGCAACACGTCCGAAAACAGTTTTTTTGGACTCGTAGACTTCCAGGACTCGCTAACGCTCGTCCTAGAATTTGGAATACTCGTCTAAAAAACAGTATTTTTCGGACTTGTTACGTTACTATTTTCTGGCCTAGTATGTATAAGGAAATTGAAAATACTATTCTTAATTGTAAAGTTTGTCTCAAACACAGAGTATCAAACCAAAAAGAAGAACTGATATTGCATGAGGAAAAAACTAATCCTTGGCATAAGATAGGGATATCAAGGACATAAAATGTACTTACTTTTAGTCGACTACTATACAAATTTTCTGAAAAGTATATTTGCTAGACTAGGTGTTCCTGCAATATTGATGTCTGATGGAGGTCCTCAATTCAACTCAAGCTATTTCAAAGATTTTTCAGAAAAATGGGATTTTAAACACGGTATCCTCAGTCAAATGGAATGGTGAAAAGAGAAGGAGGAAGAATTGATGTTGTTAATATATAGAAACACTCCTATGGAGAATGGCTTTTCACCATTCCAATTGATGATGTCCCGTAATTTGAGAGATATTTTACCCAGTTGTGAACATGAACTGAAACCCCAGAACATAAATTTTGACATATATAACACTAGGTTAAATTATCAGAGTCGTAAACAAAAGCAATATTATGATCGCTCTTTTAAGAATTTACAACCTTTAGATGTAGATAAACGTGTGAGATATCAAACATGTTCAGGTTCAAAATGGTCATTTGGTAAGATAATCGATAAAAGAGAACGTTTATATTTGATAGAGAAGGAAGATGGATCACAGATAATTATAGAAATCGAAAGTTCATTGAGATCTTACCTGATCAAAATGACTCACCATCTGAGGATGATAAAAAACGTTACCAGAGAACGTTGACGCCCGATGATAAGCGACAGCTCAACTACGTGTCTCGACAGTTGAGAGAAGAGCTGAAGCTACTGAGAGAGCGACAATGGTCTGAACGTTTTGGACGAACTCGACGCCGAAGACAACTCCCTATGGAAGACGCAGAAAGTCCTCAGACACGGCCGAAGGAAACCGTGCCCCCCACTTCATGGTGATATAGGCATCATTTTCACGGAGACGGACAAGGCAGAAGCTTTTGCAGACTCCTTCGAACGTCAGTGCCGTGAGAACGAGGCCGATTACACCGATGAGGCCGAGGACACGGAAACGCACGTAGATCAGACGATCCGACGGCTTAGAAGAACTGACGACTCAGTCATTCTTCTAGAGCCGACATTTCCAGAGGAAATCAAGGACATACTTAGACACGCCAAGACCAGGAAAGCACCGGGCCCAGACAACATTCAAGTCAGGACACTAAAAGCCTTACCTAGGAAAGGACTAGCAGCCCTGACAAACATCATAAACGCTGTACTCAGACTTAGACACTTTCCATCCAGCTGGAAAGACGCAACGGTCATCATGATTCCGAAGCCGAACAAGAACCACACGTTCCCGCAAAACCACGGCCCCATCAGGCTAACACCTGCCATGAGTAAGATCGCAGAAAGGGTGATCAGGACTCGACTTGAGAAAATGCCTGAAGAATTGAACATCCTACCAGATGAACAATTCGGTTTCAGACAGGAACACCCAACAGAACTCCAGGTCACCCGGATAGTGGACGCCACCATCCAGAGCTGGAACCGCACGAGAAGAGGACATCTTACAGGAGCAGTCTTCCTTGACGTCTCCAAGGCCTTCGATAGAGTTTGGCACGATGGGCTGATCGCAAAATTGGTTGATGCTGGATACTCCATACTAATGGTCAAGCTGATAAACTCCTTCCTAAGAGGTAGACATTACTGATGCAAAGTCGGAAATGCTCTCTCTTCACGAAGGAGGCTAGAAGCAGGAGTACCACAGGGAGCAGTACTGTCGCCACACCTGTTTTTTCGATCTACACTGCAGACATGCCTATGTCGGACAACCCCATGACCAAACTTGCTCTCTATGCAGATGACACTTTGCTGAGTCATCTCATGAGAGAGGAGTAACATCGAAGCTGCAACTTCAGATAAACAAAAGCAAGGCCATACTGTTCACGGGGCGACGTAGGACACCCGAGGGCCATGTTACTATGAACGACGAGAGAATTCCATGGGAAGACGAAGCCGTATACCTAGGAGTAACCTTGGACAAGAAACTCGTTTCAGAGGCACGTCTCCCACAGATTAGCTATAGCGGAAGCCGCAAGGCATAAGCTGTACCCACTCATCGGATGTAGGAGCAACATGGCACTCGAGTTGAAACTACGTCTCATCAGGACAATTCTTCTGCCTATCATACTGTACGCATCCACTGCTTGGGGGCAGTGCGCGGACAGTTATAGGCAGAGGATACATGCCTTCTTCAATGTCTGCCTGAGGATAGCAACAGACGCACCACAATATGTTCATATATCGAGACTTAGACATCCACCCGGACTATATCGACAGACTGATTAGACAACATGTGGGGACTACTCTAGACAGAGTAGAGACCCAGACGAACCCGCTGCTCACGGAGATCCACGAGAACAGACGTGAGCAAGACGACAGAGACAGAGACAAATACAGACGTCCAGTAAACCAAGGAGACAACGACACCCCTGAAGAAGTACGGCGGAAGCGAGACCTTCGGCGACGCCAACGTCTACTTCAACAGGCACCAAATCTCGATTAATCATGATTTTATGTTTCAGATACCAAGAAGAACTGACCAAGAAGTAATTTCCATTTCAGTTAAATCAATACACAGCACTCGGCCCTCATCCGAGAGTTTTGTCAGGCCTACAGCCAGTTTCAGGGGGGCACCATGCACATAAAGTGAAGTCATTGTTTTAAAAGTCAACTCATGTCAGATATAAGGGAGCTTCAAGCCGAGAATGGGCTGGGCACTCCATATCAAACGGTCAGATTTTATTCTGCTGATCGCCAATCATCAGGATGAGGAACCGCTTTAACGAGCGGGGGTGGTGGATAGGGGGGTGAGCTATCGATTACGTACGAGTGCTGGGGCGTTCATCCTTCCGGGCCTCAACCTTAGGGGGTGCATGGTGTTAAATCAGTCACTCGGGAGCTTCCGAGGGGGTATGTCGTATACCTGGTGAGTACACCTTTCCGGGGTGGCTCACACGACTTTATTTTTGGTACTTGCTTAAGTAACCAACCGAACTGATCTCATGATAGATAGTTCATTTCCGGCAGACTATGGAATCTACGGCCTGCCATGCTTGAAGTGGCTAGAAATTCGTTGGGAACACCAACCCAATTAAGAAAGAATTCGGATAAACTTCGCTACGTTTTATGCCTGAGTTCTTATTAGAACTCATAGTGCATAGTGTTGCTGCTATCATCCAACTACAGTCGGAATCCAGGAATAATCCAAGGCTGCTAAAGAGGAACAACAAAAAATTTTGCTTCAATGTCGGCGCTTCGAGTTAGAGACTGAGCTAGTCGGAAGAAGGAACAGAAAACCCGTATTATTTCCGGAACCCGAGCGTCGGCAGATGTTGACAGGTGTGCGCCGATGTAACAATACCTGGTGTACTCCAGTTCGTTTGGCAATTTTAAGTATTTTGCGATCAAGCTAGGTATCTTCGCAAATGTATGCAGACCAACAACTTGCACTGTACACTTTCCTAATTTATAATTGACAAAAAATGTGTTATAATAACAATGCTTCGGTCTTAAGTTGGCGTATTCTAGAAATATTTCTTAAGGATTTACTCCGTCGCAAAGTTTGTAACTGTAAAAACTCGCCTTTTACCATTTTTTGAGTCTGGAATGGTTATTACAAGCATGTCACCTCATTTCACCTTGTGCAAAAGGTAAGTTCATTACGAAGAAATCTGTTTATTTTATCTGGACTAAATACTTTAGATTTTTTAACTTTGTACCCAACGCTTTATTATTTCAAAAATGCAATAAGTTTCGGAAATTTGGATATGTTAATGTTTTCCTTAATGGCCAATGTGGATTTTAGCATAAAGTATATTGACCATCGCGTTGATGACTTGAAATTATTGCCAGCTTTACTAGAAAAATAGGCCGGAAGAACATTTTCTGATAGATTCTCGACATCATGTTCCTGACGCCAGTTCTTGAATTTGTTGTATTGATATTCCTATAAAATTTGTGTTTTCTGGGGGAGTAAATCCAACGTGGTTGTAGTTGCCAATTCCCGCAGCTCCGGAGGAGTGTGACTGATATCCATTTCGCTATCACTATCCATTCTTGATTATAATGAACACTAATATTCACACCACGGCCTTATGCACATGTAAAATCTAGAGGATTTCGTAAATGATTAATTTGACAACAGCAAATGACAGTTATTGTCACAGGCGCCTATTTTTATCAAATCGTGAATTTACGAAAATTATTCAATCGCCGCTCTCACACCGTGCCGTATCATAGTGACCACAGCGGACGAAAAGAGTTTGCGGAAGAAAAGTGTTTGCGGACGAAAAATACTCGCCCTCAATAATAGTCGATTTTTCGTTCGGAGATTGGTACGTGAAATTAAATTTTTTGTAGAAGTCGACGAAAAAAGAGTTATTGCGTTTTCCCTTGAAGTACATACGTAACAATGTGCATGTAAAAATGAATGTTTAAAACTTGTTTTCCGAGTGAAACGAGCTTGCCACTTGCGCTACTAATTTGTTTTCTTTGGGGACGACCCTAATAAAAATGACTCCTAGCCCAAATTCCGACTGGAGGGAACGAGAAGAGACTAGCGGCGGTCAGCGGTAGTTAGTATTCATAAGGTCTGTATGGTGTATGACCGCTATGGATATAAAGAATAACGTACCGTTAGAGTTTATAATTCATATACGAATGCGGGAATACGAAGAAGTGGAAAGTGTGGTGACGGAATTCAAAGGGAAGAATTAAACAAAAAGTATCGGGTTACATCACCCTTTGGCTGTGGCGGAAATATTGTCTCTGTTGTAGTTATTGCCTTTCGGTAGCAAAATATTCTTCTCTGGGGTTGCTCCCCGTAGCTTTTCTTTCTGTTTTTTTATTGACAACGTCCAAGTTGAAGTGCTTGCTGTATTTCCATGTCTTCCGAGCCGTCTATGGACGACTGCACTCCGAATGGTTCGATTGATTGCTTGGGCTCTACAGGAAGAGCTAAGTTTAAAGAGACGCTTCAAATCGGCCCCATACAGTTGCATGGTTTCATCTGGCTTCTGGAATCGACATTTCAGCTTGCTCTGATGTATTGTTTCAGAGTCTTTTATTATTGTGACGTGGCATCGTGATATTTTTGACAGTTTACGTACTAAGATACTTCTGTCATACGGACCCTATGTTTTTTGTTTAGATTGACATAGGGAGTTCCACCAAGAAGTCAATACATTTTTCTAAAGTATTCCGCATGTTTCTTTTTCGTGAATTTAACTGGATTTTTGATATGTAGTGGTTTTTTGATGTGCTGATTAAAAATGTCCGTAACCACAAAGCACAAAAACAGACAGTTTTCAAGATGTGGAGCTTTGAAATGGATTTTTTTGAAAAATTTGCGGTATTTGCTCATCAATCGGGGGGCTCTCATTTCTGGTTGGGATGGAATCTGGTTGTTCGGCTTCCAGAACCACTGATAATGGTCTATATTCTTACACGTAGAATTTTTCACTCCAGTTCGCTGTTTCATAAAATGATAACGACTAGGAAACCTAGTTATCTTCGTGATAACATCATTTACCGAACGAATGTCTATACCTTAAATCTGAGATTTCAACACCTGATGATCACGCCGCCCACCCACAAAACATCACTCGTACGTGTCTCTTACACATATTATATTGCCTGAGTATACTGTAGGTTATCGATTTCGCTCAAGTCACATTCCATCAGTGCGTCCTATCCAAAATTAAATACCTTCTGCTGGAAAATAAATTGCATAATCTTCATTAGCGTTGCCACCCAAATTTACTTATTCACACTGATATAAATCAACTTAATGATATGGATTGCATTTTTTAATTTCAGTAGTTGCCCCATGAGTGGTACTAGAGGTTTCGATTTTTCCAACCGACATCGTTAGCATCTGGAGAAGGTGGATTTTACGGATCCTATTCATGATCCAAATTTTTGCCTAGCCTCATTGAACACCAGTTCCACCCATTGATATTTCTCGTGAATATCTTTGGGAAATAAAAACATGAATCTATGTTTGTGAGGCAAAATCGCAGGTCATCTGACTGAATCATTCATTGAGCTGGCTTGATCAGTTCTTCCGATCATCATTATGTCGGCTTTGCTTGGACAATTGTTAATTCTTCTTTAGAGTTTCATATTCTTCCGGAAAACTCTCTTTTTGACGTTCTTGAATTCCTAATAATGAATTATTCTCTCTGGTTGGATGGAAGAGCAAGCTCGAACCTGGTCTATGACTGAATCCTGCCCTTTGATAGTATTCACAGTTGTCCTGTATGTATTTCATATGTGCTTTACTATCAATAAAATCAATTATATTATTATATAAGACGACGACATCAATCATGTTTCACACACTGCTCCACACTGGTCATGAAATGAAATATAAATTCCAAGATCTTCCATACATCTATTAGTTCTACGAAATAACTCTAAGATAATTTTTATTTTTGAGAAACGACACATTTTGGGTACGTTTCATTCCAATAATATCGGACATGTGCTCCAAAGTGTTCAAAATGAGGCTCAGCTGGAAAATCATATATTCTTAGAGATAACAATTATGATCAATATTGATGTCATTTACCTACGTATGATTTTTCTCACAAAATTTGATAATCTGACAATCCAGTTTTTTCAGAATGTCTCGAAATGTGCTCGAAATGGATGATAGGATCTCAGCCAAACGTTTCGATGAAGATGTCTGAATTTTCGATGCCTAATACGTAGTACTTTCCAGATAGAATGGAAAAGTTTAGGAGTTAGAGGCAACCCTATGAATGGAACTTTCGATATTTACCCCCGAATTCCTGAAAATGCTACAATTTTTGATAAAGTTGTATTTATTTATTTAGTATTGAATTTCACACATATTAATGAATAACTATTCATATAATCGTTGACAAAATGGATAAGTAGATCAGTTAAAAATAATATAATCGTAAGAGTAATGACATTCACAATAATACTGATAATAATATATCCTGAAAACAAATTACACTGACAACGGACGTAACACAATCATCTTAGCAATATAAAGGAAAAATCATGCCTCTCACGCCATGTCGACTCCCATCTTGGTACTCTATAATTGGTTAGATGGATACTACCTCACCCCTTTATCATTATAAGGTAACTGAGCCATATAAGGCCAGGGTTCCATATAAGGCCCGCTATCAAATGTCGCCACCCATGATAACGAAAACGAAGTAAACAAAGCCCTTCCACTTCCAAGAAGTATCCCGAAAACTAGCCAAGGTTAATACCAAGTGCTCAAATTCTGTATAAAAGTAAGTGAATATTTTTTTATTATGTTACCATAGAAATGCGTATAGTTTTAGCTATCTACTAGTACAGTTTTTGAGCAAGGCTTGGTATTCCTTGTTGCTTTGCGACCATTTTATTTTTTCAAAACATGATAAATTATCGGGGCCCCAATAAGGCCTACAATTTTGGCCCAAATAAGGCCCGGGCCTTTATTGGACCCTAATATAAACTCTCTGCCATTTATCAATGTAGGTACCAAGTAGGTTCATATTTTAAAATTTCCAGGTATCATGGAACCTCAAAAAAAGCGGGCAAAGTGGTCGCAAGAACAGCTGCGGCGTGCAATGGACGCAGTAAGAGGTGGATCATCTGTTAGAAGTGCTGAATTATGGCATACCTAGAAGAACTTTGCGAAATTATGTAACATCTGGTGTGAGTCAAAAAAAAATTGGGTCGCCCAACAGTTTTAACAGCTGCTCAGGAGACTGATCTTTGTGAACGTATATTCAGATTATACGACATAGGAATGCCGTTAACTTCGAAGCTTCTGAAAAGATCGGTTTTTGCCTACTGGCAGCTACTTGAAATACTCCACCCATTTTCAGAGGATAAAAAAAACCACAGGAAGGAAATGGTTCCGACTTTTTCTAAAGCGACATCCGAATGTAGCAAGACGCAAAGCACAGCAAATGAATGCTGCAAGGGCAGTTAAACTAAATAAGTTTATTGTGAATGATCATGTTGGAAAACTTCGGAATATTTTGGAAGCAATGAATATCATGAACAAACCGCACCTAATTTTCAATATGGATGAAAAGGGATGCAGGCTGACTTTGCATAAGCAACCAGAAGTGCTTGCCAAACGTGGATGTTCGAATGTCCATATTATTGCCGAGGAACATGCTGAAAATGTCACGATAGTTGCATATGGTAATGCAATTGGACAAGTAATACCACCAATGATTTTGATGAAAGGAAAAAGGGAAAAACAGGAATGGTCCGAGAATCTTCCACCAGGTGCTGTCATTAAAATGACTGAAAAAGGCAGCATGAACACTTCAACCTTTGTGACTTGGATTAAACACTATTCTCAGTTTAAGCCAAACGAGAAGGTTCTTCTCATATTTGACGGCGCATCTTCGCACCTCGACTTCTCAATAGTTGAAGAAGCAGATAAACATGACATAACTCTGTATTCTCTTCCTAGTAACACCACCCATCAATTGCAACCAATGGACAAGTCTGTGTTTGGGCCATTTGAAAGTTATTGGGATAACGAAGTGTTACTCTTCTGGACAAATATGCCCAACCACCGGATAACTAAGCTAAATTTGGGAACAATTTTCAGCAAAGTATGGCCACGGGCAGTGACACCATCTAACGTTTCAGCTGGATTTCGGGCAACCGGTATTTATCCTTTCGACCCAAACGTAATACCAGACAGTGTGTTTGCACCTTCAGAGCTTACAATGAGAAAAACTTCGAATACAGAAAATGAAATCATGGAAATACAGAATGACGAGCAGGAACATGCAACTGAAACTATTCCGAAAATCATCACCAATAAGAGAAGGAACGAACAAAAGTTAGGTGTTGCAAAAAAGCAAAAACTTCCAGATAGTTGTACGAGTGAAGCTGGTCCAAGTGGACTTCAAAAGCCTGATCCGAATCTAGAGAAAATTAGGAAAGTGAGTCTCAGCTCCAGTTCTATGTGTAAAGCTGGTCCAAGTGGCCTTCAAAAGACTAATGCAAATCCAAAGAAAATTAGGAAAATGAGTAGCTCCTCAAACTCTGATTCACCTAGCGATTATTCTGTACGAGATTCTTCTTCAGGTGAGGAGAGTTTCAGTAGCTACACTGGTTAAAGTAGCCCTATAAAAGAACGATCTCCAGAATAAGAATCTGATAATGTAGCTACTTTCAAAAACATATTGCCCACGCCTGAACTTGAAGAAAAAAAATAACATCAAGAAAAAAATCATTGAATTATAGGGCACAAAAGGTAACCAAAGATTTGTTTAAAGAAAATGAACAAAAGGATCAAACTATTTCCAAAACTAAAAAATCCAAGCCAAATAAAAAAACGAAGAGAGTACTTGAAAAGTGGTATTGTCACATATGTGATGAAGATGAGGTGGCAAATATGCGACTATGTAATATGTGCTTGCGGGATGTACACGAAGATTGTGTAGGTTTAACCGTGAAGGATAAAGAATATTTCTTTATATGTCCCTCGTGTTCTAAATGATTTTTTTTTACGGGAGTTTAGCTATATTTTTGTACTATATTTTAGATGGCTCTATTTGTTGAAGGATGCCTTTTGTATGTTTTTTGAAGGTATAAATGTTATTATCAACCATAATATTCCTTTTATTACATGGGCCATATTTGGGTACCCTCTATGGCTTTATTAAGGACCCTTGGTCTTAATCAGGCCCGCTTACAATGTTTTCGAAAAAAAATCAGAAATGCACCTAAACCTGATTTAGAATTTGATTATGATGGTTGTTAGTCATAAACATAATGTGACAAACTGACTCGATGAATTTTGTTACTATAGGATACAAATTTTGATTTTTTAAAGGTATCTGAATTTAGCATGGCCTTATTAGGAACAGGTACCTTATCATTGGAATTTATCTTGTTCATTCTATTGGCGGCATGGACCACATGGCTCAATAAAGGTGTATTTGGATTTTTGACTCCTTGGTTATGGCGAGCATAACCATAATAATATGCAATAATATTTCCAAATTTCTTTTAATTATTAGTGTACACAATTGAGCTGCGTTCTGGAATCTATAGAATAAACTACTTAACAAAATTTTTTCCTTTAGGTTTTTTGGAGAAAAATAAATAAATCTTAATCTTTTCCGTACTTTCTTAGAGAGGATGCATTTTAGAACATACCTTCATAGAAACCTTCCTCCTCGAAATGAGGTGAGGAATCTGTATTTGGAGTTTGTCGGTCCTATTCTGACTCACCCGGCATATATTTTTTTAATACATCATTTGGAATTGAAATAATCATAATTCTCCTTAGTTTCATGAGATCCCCATGTAATAAATAAAAGGAGCAAAACAATATACCTGAATAATATTGTCTTTTTCAGAATTTTTCAAACGGATGTGAAGAAAGTTTATGGCATGAATGTTACACAAAGAACAGGGCTAGTATAGAGAAATATGAAAAATGTATGATGGAGGTGTAGGGGAAGGGTGGTTCGTCTGTAGGTCCACTCAGACCTATTCAACTTCTGTATAAATTTTGAAAAGCTGCATTTTGGAAACTATTGGGTCCTCAGCTTTAATTTTATTCTTTATATTCTGTTTCATACTTGGGAGACTTTTGATTCAATTCCAGACTTCCGATTGAATTTTGCAGCCGTTCATGATTCTGGTGACAATGCATTATGCGATTATTGTTATAGAAAATACGATATGGCGGGTACAAGATGGCGGACGAGTTTTATGATTATAGTCCGATTCTATTCAATGATCGATTATGACTTTTCGGTTAATATGCAATAAATCGAGGGGCGGCTTCAAAGTTCGCACTGACGAGATTAAAAAGCAGAAAGTAACTATTAAAATTAATCACGAAAAATGAGAAATAAAACTTTCTATGTTACCACTTATATTTGTAACCAACGTTACTGCAGTTTCGTCCTATATAGACTTTATCGATAATGTCCATATAGGATGAAACTGCAGTAACGTTGGTTACAAATAGAAGTGGTATAAAAACAGAGAAAGTTTTATTTCTCATTTTTCGTGATGATTTCCTACCACGCATTCAATAGTATTTAATAATTTTCTTAGCCACATATAGATTTATAGCCCCATACAGATTCCTATCATCTTTGGGCGATTTGATGAAACAAATCTCATCAGTTCAACAATTCAACTTTGAATATTCTGCATATCTTTCTCAATAGCTGCGTTTTTGATTCACAATGATTATAAATATTGCATAATTTACGAATAACTAAGAAACCTCAGTCAAGAAACATCGCATCGTCAAAATCATCAAATGGTTCCAAGTCGGGCATAAACAAGTCCAAATTACGCAACTTTAAATTATGCTCGAATATATCAAGAAGAATATAATAGTTAGTACATTCGTATGACACGGCTAATGGCTGTTTGAGAATTTAGATACAGGTGTTGTGCATTATATTCCGTGAGATATTACTTTCTACTCTGCGCAAAACTTTTCTTTTCGACTATGTACGAATCGCAAAAAGGTCTAATTTGAGTACATAATTGAAATTTATTTCGTGTTTAATGTACTTACCCGGGATACGACATAATGTGGAAATATTGTTGTTTGACTATTCCAACACACGACAAATTCATTCCGTTCGCAGAGACTGTTTCCTGGCGTGATAGTAACCTGTGAGACATTACAAAAGTCACCAGCTACAACTTAAACTTTTCAGCGAATAATATGATGTCCAATTAGATGTTGTTTTATGTTTGTCTTTATTATAAACTAACGTATTCAGAATGTTCTTCTAAGAAAAGCGTTGATCAACACTTTTCTGAAAAAGTCCAAAATATACTGGAGTTACATCCCAAGATCAAACCACTATTTTCAATACCTCCACGTTACCAAGGTGAGAAATAAAAATAACCTAATTACAGTCGGCAATTCAACGTAGTTGGATATGGTGTTCAAAAGTCCCATGACTTTTTGTAGAACTGCTCAGCGGGTTCATTCTGATCTATGCGTGGGACTTGTCAAAGAATTTTTTTTCCGTTGGTCAGAGAAGTTCTGGATTAAAGTTCCTTTGATGCTGATCCAGTCTCTACATTTATAAACTGAGATGACATCTTTGAATCTGCCTCGAAATTTGTGGAGTAGTCCTTATTAATATGTGATTTTGAAAACAACACTGTCTTCTTCGGCATTCCAATATTCGTCCAGTAGCATTATCGATGAGTTGATAAATTGGTATAATTCATTTGGATTTCCGTCGTATTCGGGTACGATACAGACATTCTTAAGGCAAAATGGGTTTTGCTATGATGAAGAGGACTGATAATTGAAGGTGGATTTTGTAGAATTAAGGTTGGAAGACGAAAAATATTATTTGGAATTGATGAAGTTGGATTCATTTGTGCTTACACGATGACGATGATGACTTGTTGAATATTCATACACCAAAAGTGCTATTGTTGCTCGTTTCTATCTGTTAGGTTTCTTGATGGACGGTAGTGTTGAGGGATTATTTTCTAAGGTCGGAATTATTCTTGGAACAATTGATTCTCTCTGGAAATTGGTTGGGAGATAGTGGATAAACGTTTGAAAACGACGAGGACCTTCTAGGGGCTCTACCACTATCCTAACAACCGAGCCAATTATATTTCTCTATCACACAAAAAGGTTTTTAAAAACTTTTTATTTAAACAGACTAACTACATAAAACTATAAAATATGACTAATGACAATTTAGGTTCCGTCAAACCAAAGCGGGAATGCGGGAGCGGGAACGGAACTTTGGAACCGTGCGAATTGTTAGGAAAATAGTACACGTAGCAAACCATATATATTTCGTTGCTTGTATGCATTTCGGAATACGAATAATCACACCAGTGTGCCCCACTATAGAATTTAGTCTCGGATTCATCTCGTTCCCGCTCCCGCGTTCCCGCGTTGGTTTGAGGAAACCTTTATAATTCAATCATCGTATTTATATATCTCACGAAGGAACATAGGTAAAATTAGAGCCATTGATAATAAATAGTCTGGCGCTGAGACCACGGTGGCAAACAGCGTTGACAAATGTATATACATTTTATGCGCATTTAGCTGTTGTGCGGAAGGTGTGCTGAAACGAGCAAAAAAAATTGTAGACTTTAGGGTTGTGATTCATAGTTTGGCAATATCGTAACAATGTTTCATCGACAACCAGTGCTATTTTTTATGAAAGAACAATCGATGGCCAAGGACCAGAAGGACAACTACATAAACACAAGCAAATATTTGCAGTACACTTCAGAAAAGTGAGGGGTGGACCTTACAAACGATTACACCATATCGTATTATGTATTTGTTTGCAGCGATAGCCTCGAAATATTTTTACTTTGATAACTAATGTCACCTCTGGAATATCAGAATGAAAATAAGTTCACGTGAGGTGGTCAACCAATAATTAACCATTGAAGCTGTGAAGCAACGTTTGTTGTTACAACGGAAAGGGTGATTACGACATAAAAACAATTCTTGAAGTATAATCTAGATTATGATGCATGATATAACAATGGTATAATACCTAAATACCGAATGAAATTAATAAAAATTATTATTTACACAAACTCAAACAATGTTCTTGATTAAATTCAGGTTTGGAACGATCCGTATACGAACACACAATTTCATGTTAGGAGATGCTCAAACAAACCATCTTCTTGTGCTAGGCAGTACCCCGAAGGATCATTAGAATGTTCGGCGAACCTCAGCCAATATGTTAGGGGTGATAGTTTGGATGGTTTGTTCAATTTTCAATTTCAATGCATCTAAATTAGTGTAGCCCTGTCCTCTTGGAATCTATAAATTTGTGATTTTAGATAGCCCCATAAGAAATAATCACAAGGAGCGAGAAATCTCCAACTGGAGCGAGATCCGGTGATCTTGCAGGCCACAAAATGGTATCTCGTCCTGATATCAATCTATTAGGGAATATTTCATCCAGATACTGTGCACAAGGGCGTGTTGAAACCATATCTCATGGAATCTCGCTCCTGATAATCGGCGGATCTCTGAGATAATATGTTCTTGCAAGAGAGACATATATTTTGTACCATTTAAGTTTCCATCAATATGAAAAGGTCCGATCACGTGTTCACCTAGAATTTCACATGAATTGGATTAGCCTTGCCCCAGTAACGGAAATGAACTCTCATCCGTAAAAACGACAAATCTAGAAAAATGTTCATTGCTTTTTATGGCTTCCATTACAGTTTCACAAAATTCCATTCTCCTAAATAGTATTGCCCGTTTCGTAAATTTCATGAGTTTTTCTCACCTTATACGAGCGATATCCATTTTTTTCTCAATACCCTTGCTACTGTAGCTCTACTCAAACCTACTTCTTCAGCAATTTCAGTTAAAGAAGGAGTAGGAGTTTCGTTGGCTACGGCACAAATCATAATATTTCTGTGTTCCTGGTCATCGTCAAGTACATGTGGTTGTTTATGACAATCTGGAGAAACACACCCATGTTCTTCAAAATTATGCACTATCCTATGTTTGGATGACAATGACGGTAAAGGTCGATTTTCAAACGTTTCCTGAAATAATACTTCAATCCGACGAAGTGTATGTCCTTGAAAATACCATTCGACAATTTGCATTTAATCAACAGTTTCGTAAACCATATTCATCAATATTGTTCGAGTTAAACTCCAGATAACTATATAACTAGTAGTTTAGATGGTGAATGACATTCTTTAAATGATGTTTGAAGGATCACATTCTTTTAGTTAATCAATCTGGAGGTTAACTGGAACTAGAAAAACTGGCCCTAAATGAACTACCTATAAGCGGCTTTGCTTCCAAGAGAATATATTGGCTATAATCGTGACATTTGGATATGGGCAATAGTTAATTGGTCCTAGTCTCTCCTAAGTTCCGACCATCGTGATATTATCTGTATAAATTATTGCTGATGTCTGCAATAAATACGTGCTGTCGTCATCGACCAATAACCTGCTGATGTATGGGGATATCGAACTGTAACTTGCTTGAAATGAAGCTAAAAATTTGGCTCAAAAGTTTATCCAAAACCTAAAATTCAACTTTCTGGAAATAATTGACAATTTTTGAAGAGCTGTACTTTGGGGAATGTTAGACCTGAAGACTTGCAGTTGAGCTCAAATTGTACAAAATTTAATATTCTTTGAAAAGGAAGTCAGAAATTTTTCTGCTCCCACATTTACTTTCGAAATTATGAACGAAAAACAAAAAATGTTAGAAAATTATATCTCAGAATATTGTCGTAAATATTGAGTACTGCCCTTTGAATTGTTTTAGTGTAGTAGTAGATGTATGAGAGAAACAGTTGCACGGAGAAAGGTTTTTGGATGAATGAGTCATGAGGAATTGTAAAGAGTGTGAATACGAAATTTAAAGTATGTACTTGAACTGCAAAACAGAACATTGAAGAGGTGAATATTATGGGTGTCATAAAGGTGATCAAGAGGTCTAAATTGCTAATTTGAAATTTGTCATATAATGTGATTGACGATTTGTATGACTGTCCTAACCAAATTGATGGCATACCAGTGTTACACTTAAGATGGTGATCAGGAGGCGTGAACTGATATCTAACATTCACAAATTGATAAATTGTAATTTGGCCATCCCGATAACCTCAAATGATATTTTTTCAGAATCATATGAAATCAATTTCTCATTTACAAGTAGCGTAAATATCTGAAATCAAACATAAGTTTGCAATAGTAAATAGTGAAATGAATGATAACAAAAAATCGTGTTTTGAAAACACCTAATTTGTTTACCAATTATCCAGCCGAAGTCAATACTTTTGCAATGTAGCGTTTTCTGTCCTCAAATTCAATACAACATTCAGTTGATTTTATCGTAAGAAATAAAACGGTTTTGATTAACATTCCCAAATTGATAAATTATAATTTGTCCATCTCGATTTTCTCGAAAGATATTATTTTTTTTTGTTGAATTACTCAAAACTCCCATTGTCGGTTTCTTGTATAAATACATTCGGAATGTTATCGAAAAATGCAATACTGAAAACAATGAATGGAATATGATGAACAATTGTGTTTTGAAAACAATTAACTAATGGTATACAAATTATCTAGACAAAGTCAACACTTTTGCGATTTAGCATTTATATGGCCAGTAAGTAGTCAATTGATCTGTCATAAGACACATTCGACGGTTTTCTTTTGCTGTTGATGTGAAATATTTGTTGATAATTCGGAACGAACTTTGAGAATAATTGGTCGTGTGTGTTTTGAAAACAATCGAATGTTTGCTTACAAATTTTCAACTGATAGTTTTTGGCAATAAAGCGTTTCTATATGGCCCAAGTTTATGAAGATATTCATTCAATGAGAAATATTTGACGGGGCATTTTTATCTCAAGATGGAAAAAAAAGTTGGTCATTTAAATTAAAGTTTGAAAATTATTGGTTAGATAGAATATAATATTTTGTATTGAATTTTGTTTTCAGTAGAATTATTGAAGGTTAACCTGTTAGAAAAAAAAATTATTGAATTTTTCTATCAGTCATAGAAGCTGAAAAAAAAACAAATCGTAATAAATATAATTATGAAAAAAAAAATGGGAAGTAGTAATAGTTGTTATCGTTTATTTCTTGATTGTTCATTTGATATGGTTAGGTATTTATTTGTATATTGTTTTGTTTCTCGGTTATGGTACACACACAATCCTGGAGAGAAGAGACCAGGACAACCAAGTACCCAGACAACCAAGTACCCAGTCTGGCATTTCGAGAATAGAATTTGGACACCCAACATGGCTGACAATAACAGAAAGTGAGAAGCTGCGATATCCAATATGGTACAGAAAGGGTTGGAACATTGGACGAACTGAGTAATCCAGATGTTTCCTTCCCTAGAAGTGGAGTGAGTCTGGTGAGAATTCCAGGAAGTATCGGGAATGAAAGGTTTCGAAGGTCAATAGCAAATCAAAATGTAGAGGCTGTTCAAAGGAGTGAGTAATCCAGATGCTTCTTCCTGAAGACATAAATGGAGGATGGAGAAACGTGAGTTTGTCAAGGATTCCAGAAGATTATCCAGGTCGAAAACTTCCAAGCCGACTCAGCTTCCTGAACCAGTAGTGCCCAGAAGAGACACCAGACATTTGCCGTTGATATTGAACTGCCCCGAAGGATGTTCCAGATGCTGTGATTCCGAATACTTGCAGTCCCAGAATGTGGTAGCGCTGGTAACGCCTACCGTAGCTGCCAATCCCACCGATGAATGTTTGTCGACAGCCAGTACCCAGAGTGCCAAACGATGCAGTCCCGTTCTGTTTCGAGCTGTGTTACCGGATACGGAATACTGTAAAAATGCCAGAGCTGAAGAAACTCATGGTATCAACAGGACCAGATCCCGTCGCGGTGTGTGTACCACGTAATAGGATCCAGAAAAATATATTTTTTGTAATTATTTCAGTATTATTAGAATAGGGCACTTGCTTTGTATAAAGGTTTCGTAGGTTTCATAGGTTCGTGTTTGTATTTTAAAGCTGGGGTCCAGCTTTCTTAGAAGGTGGGCATATGTCGTAAATATTTGAATTGTTTTAGTGCATTGATCCATTCATCTTATTGTTTATTAATTCGTCCACGATATAGAAGTTCATTGTCATATGCGACCGACATTGAAATTAGCGAAGCCGCGTGACGAGCTAAAATCGTTGACCGAATGAAATAAACATATTTCCTTATATAAATACAAGAGAAATGGAACGATAAGATAGTTGATAATAGACTCCTGTAGAGGAGAGAGCCCTAGCGCTCAGTTAGCCTTATAGGCTAGGCTCTTTTGGCCTTAGCTGTACGTATTGTTTAGTGATGGTTGTAGGTAAGAGTTTTATTTGTTCCCTATTATATTACTAAATGTCCCTTACTTTACAATGTGTATATAACTTTCCCCAGTATCCCTGTTGTTCTATAATAAATGTTTATATTCCTTTACTACCCCTTGAGATTTAATAGCTACCATCTGTAGCTACACCCCAAGTCGCATTTAGTATAAGGGAAACAACCCCTTATACGGCTCAGGATGCTACCCTAGTAGTCCTAGTCGCGACAATATCTCAAAATGCACCAGGAAATTTTGTTGAAAAACTCTGGATTCCGATTGATACCAAAACAATAATGAAACCAACTACAAGAGGCTGTTTTTTGACACCGTTTGCCTGGGTTATTAAAGACGCAAATCGGTGAATGATTATTTAGAATATTTCTCTTCAAGACACGATGACACTCGGCCACCCCTTGACAAAACATCATTCATCGAAAGAGGGTCTAATTACCGCCCGAAATGTAACACGTAGACCATCGTCCAGCGTATACACATCTCATCTGAACTAAACATTTAGACAGACATTAATATATCTTTTATTCGCAGCGGAGCAGCATCAGAGCCGGTGCACGTCAGACAAAAGAACATCACGCGAAAACGAACGAGAAAAGGGTTAAAATTATATAAAAGTTAGCCAGCGAGAAATAATTGTGACATGCCGGTTAAAAGCATCGCCGCGATGCCTGGCTTGCTGGGATGGATATATGTGTAATTTCAACTCCCCACACAAGCCTAATGTTCTTACGGCTGATGGGCGGCGTCTCACATCCCCAAAAAGGAAATAGAAGGTTTTAGCATACCTGACGACCAGCCAGTTATCATCCCTCACCTTCCAACGAATATTCCGGATGATATGTAGTTATGTTTCGTTTTGTTTTCTACAATGTGGTCGTACGAATTAGTCTTGTTTATTACTTGATAAAACGCATCTATTAGACTTTTCTGGAAAACTATAATAAATTGAACATTTTTAAAGTAGATTTTCGAAGATCAATACAACTAAAATAATTAAATTTTTTGAATGCAATACTCTGACTTACATCCAACATCATTAAATGGGTGATAATTCCGGAACTATGATATTTTATGTTCGGCCTCTTTAAAAAAAACGGCAACTTTTAGACAAGAGTAACTGAGGTATAATACTACTCAGACATACATTCCCGCTACACCCATTCAGAAACTTTCGACAAATTTCGACTATAAATATTTTATTTGTTCAAGCAAAGTGATAAAAAATCATTCCTCTGGACTGTCACTGTTCTAAAGCTATAGTATATTTTAGCGTCCAGACACTAGTAACTTTCATAGTAGTCAATAACTAATAAAACACCTGAATATAATGCAAACAAAATTTGGAAATTATTTTACTCTTTCTTTTATTTCAGTAAATGAAGTGAGAATCAATGTCCCTAGCTTTTATCGTCATTCCTCTGCCACAATTTCAAAATTCACTAATTGTACTTTAGATGACGCCTTTTCAGCTGTGGCTATTACAGAAGGTAAGTTGAAGTTTCACGAGTTCAAAAATAGGGTTGATGATATAAGTAATTGTCGTTGTAATTTGTTACTGGTGGATTTAGAAGGAAATCCTTATTTCAGGAACATTAATTGTACAGTATCCGTTCAAACATTATAGACAGTTTCATATTATTTTCATTTCATTATGCAAAATGTGAGATTATGGAATTAGAGAGTGGTGAATTATTTCACAGAAACATTGAGAATCGTCATTCCTCTGGCGTCATTCCTGACAAGTAGCCATTGTCAGACAGAGGAATTATGTTACTATGACCTAGGTCTTTTTTGTAGTACATTGGGAACTGTTTAAAGTTAAGGAAGAGAGTTTAATAGATTATGTTGCAACTGTTAATACCATAACGAACAGTCGTTACCGACGGATGATGAACCCTTTACTCCCATAAAAACCCACTACCTGGGCTTATTATGGCAAGTACCTGTCAGGAAACAACTACTCCCCTGGCTGAGACCACGACGGGTATTGAATTAAATCTAACAGATTCTGTAACTGTGCAACTGCAACTGCGTCCTCTGATTCTTTGAGGAACGTTGCACAAGTATCTGTTAGATTTAATTCAAAACCCGTCGTGGTCTTAGCAAAGCGAGTAGTTGTTTTCTGACAGGTAATAAGCCTACATAGTGGGTGTATATGGGAGTAAAGGGTTCATCATCGGTCGGTAACGACTGTTCGTTACTAAACGAACTCAAAAACTCTGTTTTCTTCGCATAAATCTCTTAACCCGGAGATTCGGAGTGTTCTCCCTGTGCTCGCTAGGTGGAGCGGCCTAGAAACCGCGTCATCGCGTGAACCAGAGTTGACCAAGCAGCGGAGTGTGTAATGGTTTGGACTGGGAACAGATGGCTTCAGTGCTGTCTGTGTTGACCTACCCTTGCACTGATGAGAGGCAACAAACTCGAAACTGGTCTGCAGGTGGTCACCTTGTCCAAATCAAAACATTACTCTGCTGGTTGATCACAGAGGGCACTTGCAACTGCGTCCTCTGATGCTTTGATGATTTGCAATACTCGTCGTGGTCTTAGCCAGGGGAGTAGTTGTTTTCTGACAGGTACTTGCCATAATAAGCCTACGTAGTGGGTGTATCCCAGATAACACATAGATATCCAATGGATATCCACTGGACATCCGTTATGGATATTCTGGATGAACTATGGACGTCCAGGAAATATCCAAAGGATATACTACGGGCGTGCAATGGATGTTCGGAGGGTACCAACCTGTACATCCATAAGATATCCTTCAAGGATATCCATAAGATATCCCTGAACTATATCCATAGGATATCGATAAAATATATCTTATGGATAATCTCTACAGATATGTTATGGATATCCATGAAGGATATCATATGGACATCCATGAAGAATATCTCATGGACATCGTGAACGGATATCCCACGGATGAAGTTCAGGGATATATCATGGATATCCTTGATGGATATCTTATGGATGTACAGGTTGGTACCCTCCGAACATCCATTGGACGTCCATAGTATATTCTTTTGATATTTCCTGGAGGTCCATAGTACATTCAGCATATCCACAACGAATTTCCATTGGATATCCACTGGACATCAATTATGGATATGGAAGATATACTAGGGACATTCAGTTTATATCCAAATTATATACTCTGGACATCCACTGGGTTCGAGAGCTACAAACCTGTACATCCATTAGATAGCCGTCGATATCCAAAATATTTTTATTGTACATCCTCAAGATATTCCTGAAGTATATCAATGATATATCCTTTCAAGATGTCCATCGGATATCCATAAAACATATTTTCGAATAGTCCATGATAGATCCTTCATATAGATATCCATTCGATATGATTCAAGGAGATCCATAAGGTATTTCTGATATATATATATATTCATAACATAAACTTCCAAGATCCTCGTGAGACATCATTCACGGATATCCATAAAGTAATTTGAAATCTTAAGATATCTTTTAAGGATATCCATAATGTATCCAAACTCAGTTTCGGTATCTATTATAGAATAGTTTAAAAAAACATTATTTTCCACTCTTTTTTCATGTTCAATTATTCCAAATTTGATTTGGGTTTATATTTATAATTTTTCCTCATAATTTCATTGAAATAAAAAGGAGCATTGTCTCCATCGAATTAAAAAAAAGTAGATGAAACAAGGAACATATTTGGAATTAATTAAGAAAATAATTGACACAGTATAGTATACTATGAAACCAGAATATGAGGTGAATAGATAAGAAAATACAAAAAGAAAAAGATCGTTTGAAAAAAAAAGGAGATAGTACGAAAAAAACTTTAAAAATAAATTCATGGAAAGAGAAGAACACTACTTATGTCTTGGGTTTCATCCTCATCCTGCAGCATTTCCTTTTTCTTCAAGGTTGACGAATGCCATTATTTGGCTCTTCTCAGCCAAGTTTTTATAGCTTCCTCGGTAGTTTTTTTTTATCTGCTAAATAACTATGATGTTGAAGGTAAGATGGAACAGGCGTCATCTGAGTTAGCAAAACCTGGAGTTTGTTCAGCTAGTCACTCCAATTCCATCCTGTTTTATTTCTAAATCTTTGATTTGAGATCAAGTTTTTTTCTTTCCTTTCTTGAAGTTATCCATACCTCCACACAAGTATGATTATTTTGGATGCAAATGATTGAAACATACAGTCTCTTACCTATTTTTTCAATGTGTATCTTCACAAATGATGAAATGTTGAATTAATTTGACACACAATTGAATAATAAAAATGCAAAATACAAGGTCTCTTTGACAGAGTCTATTAGACTTTTTCACGATGACATTTGCTATTTTGATACATAGGGTGTCCGGTATCAATCGCCATAATATTATTCCGTGCTTCTTCCCTGATGAATACTCAAGAAGTTGTGCGTTCATCTTGTTCGTGTAGTGGAAGTTTGAACATCAAGAACATTGACCGTGCGCCAGGAATAATCTAATAATTATTTAATAAATCGAAATAATCTGGTTAAGAAATATCGAACTTATACTCCCTTCTGATATACAGTGTGTCTCACTTCTCAAGGAAACACCTCTATAACTTCTGTAATGTAACGTAGAATTCTTAATTTTTCATGTATACACCAAACATGCACAAAATTATCACCTAGGGATAATATCAAGTATATGTATGAAAATCACAGTAGGAGGCAAAATAGGTCAAAAATGTCTTTGGATAAGTAATCATAGCCTTTATTCCAGAGAAACTTAAATTTTTGAAATATTTCAATTTGTTTTACATGAAAACCGTCCTTAATTTTTGAATGGAATATGGAAATGCGCATAATCAATAGGATTACTAAGAATCGACAGTTCTGTGTGAGAAAGTAAGGAAATTACGAAGGTATTTCATGAGAAGTGAGATTTCAACGAACTGATTTTTTTTACAACATAGTGGATTAGCAGTAGCTATAATGAATAATGCAGGCCCCTGATATGTGTGTTAATTTATTCGTATCCAACAAATAATAAAAAATACACTTATGATTGCTTTGGATATCTTATGGCCATCCTTAGGATATTTTCCAAGGGATATCCATTTCAACTCCATCGACGGATATCTTATGGGAGTATGAGAACAAATCAGAATTTTTCAAAAAATTCAGTCCATATGTACGGGCGTGAAACTATAACTCAGATATTGACAATTTAAAAATCAATCTTTCAATTTAAACTTCTCTACTATATGCTTCGGATATCTTATGGCCATCCATAGAACATCTTCTGAAGGATATCCATTTCAAATCCATCCACGGATATCTTATGGATATCCATTTCAAATCCAGTCGGAAAACGAAAGATAAGAGTATTCTTCGAATGCTTCAATTCGTGTACGAGCATGGAAGAAACTAAGAAATTGATCATTCAAAAATTTGTCTTGCAATTCAATCACATCCATAATTTCTGTGGATATCTTATGCATATCCATAGGATATCTTCTGAAGGATATCCATCCAAATCCAGTCGGAATACGAAAGATAAGTGTATTCACCAAAGGCTTCTATTCGTGTATACGAGCATGAAAGAAACTCAGAAATGGATAATATCAAAATCTGTCTTGCAATTCAATCACATCCATAAGCACTGTGAATATCTTATGGATATCCATAGGATTTTTGCTGACGGATATCCAGTTCGAATCCTTCGATGGATATCCCATGAATGTCCATTTCAGATCCAAGAATATCCCGACCAGAATTGGACATAAAATGGATATCCATAGGATATCTTGTGTTATCTGGGTTATGGGAGTGGAGGGTTCATCATCGGTCGGTTAAGACTGTTCGTTACTGAACGATCTCCCAAAGAACTCTGTTTTCTTCGTATAAATACCATAATGCTCTATTTTTAGCTTATTGGCCTTTGGTTCAAATACATTGGCAGTACCTAGTAATTTCAACTTTGTCAGCATAACTTGAAACCATTGATTAGATCCAATTATATTACTGCTGATACTATTGAGAGCGATAGTTTCTTTGAAATTGGTGGATTCATTTGGAAGTTTTAGCCATTCCAACAATTTGATTTTTCAAGAATATATTTTTTTATTTATTTACTGATGAAGCCTTTTTCAATACCACGTCTAATACTCGAAGAATCGAAAATTTAGAATGATCCATACGTGATTTCTTCAACTCAATAATAAACAGTTATAACTAATATAAAATTTAGCCGCAACGGTAATTAAAATATTTCAGAATTTTCATGATACAAATAACATGATTACAAAATTTTGACCTAATATATTCACAACTATTTTCTCTTATTTCATTACGATGTGTCTTAATTATACAGGGTGTTTCTTAAGTACGTGTAGAAACTTTAGGAGCATGTTGCTGACGACGAAATGAGAAAAAAAGTTCCCATAAACACATGTCCGCAAGTTATTCGTTTCTAAGATACAGAGTGTCAAGTTTAATTATTATATTTGTTTTTTGTGAATAAATGCCAAAATATTTGTGATATTCGAGTAAAGTTTGGTATCTGGGATGATTTTTCAATGACAAAATCAAATTTTGTATTAATTGTGAAAAAACTAATTTCTAACTGAATTTATTTTTATTTAAAAAATATTGTCATTCAAAATCACTTGCATCGATTATTTCAAATCTCAATAACACGAAAACAGTTGCTCGCAGTGACCTCTACCAAGAATATATTTTTACAAACTAAATAATAAATATTCCCAGATACCCAAATATCAAAATTATTTTGAAATTATTCACAAAAAAATAAAAATAAGAATTCAACTTTGACACTCTGTATCTCAAAAACGAATAACTTTCGGACATATATATGTATAGGAACGTTTCTTCTTATTTTGATGTCAACAATACGCTCCTAAATTTTCTACACGTACTTAAGAAACACCCCGTATAGACTACTCTATTCATAGAATTGTAAAACTTGAAAATAATAAATAATAATTAGGTGGTATAGTATTTTACATTAGGGCATATTAGAATTTAACTGAGAAATGAAAAAGTCTCAAGTGAAAACACGAAATTTCTCTCAGTAGGATATATTTCGAAAAACTGTAATACAATTACGTCAATTTGCACATTGACCCCGTACTTCATGTGGGACAGTAGAATACGATGTATTTAGGTAATAAACTAGCACGTACAGGTAAATCCCCAACAGTTCACATCACTGTGGACAACACAAACGTGTTGGTTTGAAGTTTTTGATTAACCGTCTTTCCCTCTTAACTGGATAAGTTATAAAAAAGGCGAAAATAAAAGAAATAGCTGAGTAACGGTTTGTCGAGGAGTATTATACAGAGTGACCCATTTGACAGCGGGCCACCCTTGTAAAATTGTTATTTAGTGTCCGATTCAAAAGTTCTTTTTTCAAGGCCTATTTTGAATTTACTTGGACAAAAAAATATGAAAAAATACAGTATAAATAAGATCCATATTACATTTTCGAAATAATTTGGATGAACGTCCTGTATATCATATACAGTGACCGCCAAAAAGTATGTACCATATGGGAAAAATTTTTATTATTGGAGTATTGGAAAAAATATTCTGGGGAAAAGTTTGTGCATGTCCGATAACCTAAAAATCGATTTTGACACATGTCACGTGATCGCTAGAATGGCGGCAAAATGAAAAAAATTGCAATGCATAGGCAAAAAAAGGGGTAAGATGGCAAGATATCAAAAAAAGTTATTTGAAAAAGTCACTTAGAATTCAATTTTATAGACATAAACAAAGTTTCAAGAGATAATTCAAATAATTGAAAATAGCAATTTTTTAAAAATATTTTCCCATCTATTTAAAAATATTATTTTTTTTCCTTATGAATAGCTTGACTATACTGAAACATTTGCATTTTAATGATAATGACAAAACTTTCTCATTTTCTCCACACCAGAGGGCACTAAATTAAAAAAATTGGTTTTTGCAAGAACCCTCGCTGTTACATTGGTTCTTATCTAACAGTTATATCAGAATTCCAAGACTATTGTGTTGATATGGCAATCTAGAAACACCATGTTTCCTGATTTTAATCAAGTTTCAATAATAATGCTGTATGAGCGTTTTACTTTGCACATAAACTTTAAGAATCTTTAATTTGACGCACTATTTTCAAGTTTATGTGCGAAGTGAAACGCTCATACACGATTATCATCGGAACTTGATTATAATCTGGAAATTACCATGTTTTTGGAGTGTCATGTCATCACAATGGTCGTGGAATTCGGATATAACTGTTAGATACGAACCGATGTAACAGCAAGGGTTCTGACAAATTCCCATTTTTTCAATTTAGTGCCCTCTGGTGTGGAGAAAATGAGAAAGTTTTGTCATTTTCATTAAAATGCAAATGTTTCAGTATAGTCAAGCTATTCATAAGAAAAAAAATAATATTTTTAAATAGATGGGAAAATATTTTAAAAAAAATAGCTATTTTCAATTTTTTTTTAATTTCTCTTGAAACTTCGTTTATGTTTATAAAATTGAATTCTAAGTGACTTTTTCAAATAACTTCTTTTGATATCTTGCCATCTTACCCCTTTTTTGCCTTTGCATTGCAATTTTTTTCATTTTGCCGCCATTCTAGCGATCACGTGACATGTGTCAAAATCGATTTTTAGGTTATCGGACATGCACAAACTATTCCCCAGAATATTTTTTCCAATACTCCAATAATAAAATTTTTTCCCATATGGTACATACTTTTTGGCGGTCACTGTATGTAGAGTATTGTAGGTAATTTACAATGCTTCATTAAACCGCTATCAGTCTGAACTGCGAAAATATCTAACCAAAAGTTGTTACTAGTATTGTAAATCTTTGTTTCTTCTCAACACGTCTCACATACTGAAAAACTAGTTTTTAATTGGAGATTTTAACAAAAGAAGACCACGGCAAAACCCGGAAAACAACCAAAACACTTTTATTAGAAGAGTTCTGAACTGATGTTGTTACAGATAAGTCAGCGAAACAAAAACGAAACCAGTCAAATTAATGAAGTCATTAGTGAAGTTTAGTGCTACGCAAGTACACTAACGGAGAAATATAAGTATGGCGTATAATAATAAAAATTTTCTTATTATTTTCACCTGTACTTTCTGTTGCACCGGTTTGAAATTATAACAAAACCAGTAGCGTAGTCATAATGTATTGTAACAAATGCTGTCTTTATAATTAAATAGAGCATTATCACAACTGATTCGACCGAGCGGAGTCGTTAAAACATAATAATAATTGGGAACGTTGGGCTCTAATTTTCTAGGAACCAGGAATCATACCTCACAGCATTTAAGATTTCTAACTCACCTTACTTTTTCATCAGATGATCCCGACTTTCTATACTAGATGCTGGATTGAGAACTCGTTGCGGAACTCACTTTAGCACTCAAATTTACTTACTCTGTTCAACTCTAAGTAAAATAATTTTCTCTCAAATCAAAAGGATTTTTGTAAACTGGATAACTTTTGAGAATAAAAACCATAATTCAAAACACTTATATCTATTAAACAAAACAATAAGAAATAACAACAAAAGATGTTTGGGACATTTCTCAAATTATTTGATGAAGCAACTTCTGATTTTAACTGATAATATAATTTAAACCGGAAAAAAAGGTGAATGAGGCCAGACAATTAACTAATAATATAACAAGATAAAACGTAAAAGACTCGAAATAATTCAATTACAACAAATACTAAGAGTTGATTAGAAGAATCAACTTTTTAGAGACAAGTGGAAAAGGTCGACTTTATATATCTTCAAAGAATGAAAATTAACGATAGTACCCAGATTGAATATCGTGTTGAACAGAGTTGAAATATGACAATTACAATAACTTGAGTAAACTAATAAAAATGTGCAACCACATGTTGACCTGAACGAATGAAACGAAAGACTAACCTATTTTTCGACCCTAATTTCAAAGTTGGCATGTTCCGCCCCCCTTGAGAACTATAGGTGGTCCCTGAAAATATAACAACTGGCCTCTCACAAGAACATAAACATATGCGAACTATTTGACTGTTTGTTTCTCTATTATTCTGAAATGCCCAATTTTGAGATAAATACACACACGGAAACACTTAAAAATAATCAATAACATCGTCTAATTTAAGAGGACCCTTGGTAACCATGTATTTCTGAGAATATTTACTAGAATAACATGAGTTTTCGAGGGTTTGAGAAAACATTTCAGATATTTGAATTCGGGTTTGGGTCTGATTTAAATTATTATTTCCGGTCATAAAATTCGTTTGGTTACAATCCTCCCCCCTAAGAATAGTAACAATTTTTTTTTCTCGAAATAAATTGTTACTCCAGATCCTCCTTACATTTTTCAAACTTACAATTCTACAGTCTGTGTTTATGCAGTTCGTATCCCGCGCGTAATGGGTTTCCGCACGCCCATGGTCGTAACACCAAAGTCATAAGTCTGTTCACTCACGCACTCGTCGATGTAGCTCCGTAGATGTTGATAATGTCTACTCCAATTCCATTGGCTGCTGAATCCTTTCTGGTCCGGTTCCTTGGTTCACAGAGCTATCAGGTAAGCTCCGATCCATCATCGTGAATAATAAATGGAATTGGTTCACCTGAGAACTGGTTACTCCTTCCCAAGTGTCCAAAGGAAGATGTTATCCTCGGACTGGCAATCTCTTGCAACCGATATCTCACTCGCTCCATGTACTAGACACACAACTCTGCGCCATGGTCCTCGCTTGGCACCAGGATCTTCTTCTCGGAATGGTAGTGTGGTGGAAACTGGATGGTGATGTTCCCTTGATCTCCTGACATCCTGCAACCTGCTCTCCCATCGCTGACTGCTCATCTCTCGGAAGTTGGTGGTAGAAATCCTCGATGTCTCTCGGCTGGTAATAATCTACGAAACTGAATCTTGGGTCCTGGGGTCCTTGGATCGTCGTCTAGAGTCCTTGGTCCTTCGTCTGGAATCTCCGGTCCTTCGTCTAGTATCTTCGGTTTTACGTCTTGGGTCCATGGTCCTTCGTCTAGAATCCTTGGTCCTGAACGTCTTGTGGTAGCCTCAGCTGTGGTCCTAGGAGGTGGCGTCCTGGTACTTCTTGAGTGTCCTCAGTCTTCCTCAGAGCAAATTCGGTACATCTACGTAGGGGTCCTGGCCATCAGAACATGGTCCCGCTGCCACAATACCTGTAAATACAAATTAAATTAGAATTCAATAATTTCTGTTGGTGGTTAGTAAGAAATTCGGAAACTGGAAGTCTCATATTCCAGTCTCCGTTACCTAATTATGAATTCCTCCTCAACGGTCCCTGCTGATTGAATTGGTCCTGCCCAGTTGTGTAGAAGTTCTTCATTTCATTCCATTTTTCCGCAGGATCGCCGTGGAACTACTTTTTCCGCATCACTCTTGCTACCGTGCTCCTTATCCTCCTTGATTCCGTTACCGTTTGCTTTAATTTCCACCGTTACCTTTTCTACCATACTTGGAATTTTCTTTTATACTTGGAATTTTCTTTTATCCGCGACTTTCCGATCTTACTGTCTTGGGTTACGCTTCTTCTAACTGAACGGTACTGACTGCATGAACTTCTAAATTTTTCTCATTACGTTTTACATTTTTTTTTTCTTTACTTTTTAGCATTATTTCTATTTTCGTTTAGTCTAGAAGTAACCGATTTCCTTCACTGATTAGTCATTTTCCGCAATATACCGTTGTAAATTTCGGGCTTTCTTTACTTGACCTCTTGATATAATCGTGCATATTGGTTACCGTTAGGCTTTTATACAAATTGACAAAATATGGTCTGACTAATCCAATTCTGTTCTTTCTTTCTAAAGTTTCAGGAATCTGACATTCATGCACTTCTCGATGGTATGTAGATAACTATGTGACATCTTTTCATTCCCTCTATTACAATGTGTCCCTCTGACAATATTGAAAATTTTCAGTCTATATTTTCTCGGTGATATACTCGAACTTAATACTTACTTAGATATGTTCTGAGACTTCAAAAGATTAGTAGCTAATTAATTCCTGAAGTCTGAACAATGAAATTCGATTTACGAATTCAACTATTATCTCCCACACTTGTTAGTTCATTTCTCTATGTTAGATTCTCATTTTCTCTCATTTTCTCGTTCCTTTCTAATCTCACAGGATATTCTTTCATTCAATATACTCTTACCAGATTCATTCGTCAAATAGTTGAATAAGTGCTTATTTTTAAATGTGGAAACTTTCAAATTATTAAATCGTTATGAGAAAATTAATTAAGTAATTCAGTTAAAATATTATTAGACTTTAAAAATAAATGAATAAAAATCGCTCAGTATATCACTTTTGACCAATTTTCATAATCGCTTATGGAGTTTTCTTTGCCAATTTTATGACGATTTCATTATTTTTATTGTCAGGTTTCTTCCTGTTCACATCATTATCCTCTTTCCATTCCCGCGTGTTTCACCAATTTTCATATTTGGTGTCAATTATTCACCATCCTTCGCCACCATTTGTCAATCTGTTTTCATTTCAATACTTATTTTTTTCACATACAAAATTTCACTCTCAATTAATTCGGCTAACCAATACACATTTTCCTACATTATTATTATTATCTGTAATTTTTTTTTTTTCCTCTTCAGACTCTTAACTGAGAGTTTTACGATTTATTCTTCCTCGTAACTGAACTTTTTCTTTTTCTTCGCTTCTCAAATTTCCACAACTGTTTTCTTCTTTATGCTTTTTCAAAATTACAAAAACTTTTTTTTTTTTCGCCTATGGTCTCGAATTCTCTCTCTCTCGAATTCTTACCAACTGGTTTCTTCTTTATTTTTTCTTCAAAATGACTACAACTTTTTCTTCTCCTCAGCCTATGGTATCGAATTCTTTCTCTTGAATTCTTACCAACTGGTTTCTTTTTTTATTCTTGTTCAAAACCACCAGAACTTTTTCTTCTCCTCAGCCTATGGTCTCGAATTCTCTCTCTAGAATTCTTTCCAACTGGTATCTTCTTTATTCTTCCTCAAAACCACCAGAACTTTTTCTTCTCCTACTGAGCCTATTCCAGGAAAGTTAAACAATTTTCTCTCTCACAATACTCGAATTTAAACAACATTTACATTCCTCGAAATTCTATTGGGTTTCGAACCAAGTAATTAGCTGACCTGACCGTTCCAGGGGGTCGACTTCCCCTGAGACACCCAAATCGCGATCATGAAACTGGTACATCCACCTTCTAGAATTTGAGGTTGGGAAAGTCCCTATCAAAATTATAAAATTTTCCGATTTTCACTTTCCTGGTTTACAGCTCAGTTCGGCTCGGGATTCGGGAAAAACAGGATCCTTTGTCAAACGGCTCAAGATGCCAGAGGAAACCGTCCTGGTTTCTCTGTGGCATTGGGGAAACGACGCGAAGTGCTGAAGGGTACACTTTTTATTTTTCCTCGACCAATTTTATAGCATTACTTGCTCTTCGATTTACTCTATCGGTATCTATATACAACTTATTTTCTATTACGGGGTCGGTATCACCTCGGCGCGGAAATATCCTTCGCTGCCGGAATATGATCATAGCCCTGCTGGTGCCTATGATCGGTTTCCCCCGCTCCCTTCCTAGCTAAAGCCTTGGTCGAATGACATGCATTTGTCCCTCTGTCCTTTACTACGAAGAGAAAGCTGTATTGGTTTTCCTATGTACAATGTTCCGGATCAAATCTTCCGGCTAAATTATCGGCTGGTTTTTTTTTGTAATCATTTTTTTCTTTTATCTCCATTTACTTTACTTTTATACCCCGTTTGGAACTTTATTTATTTATATTTTTTTTCCCTAGGAATAACATTCTTGGTTGCAAGTTTCTTGATAAAATACGAAACGTCCCCATTTCAACCTACTTTTCAGAAACAATATATAAATGGTATGACGATAAAATTCGTATCCTAATTATATCATAAATTCAATCAGATTTTGGTTAAATAAAAAAAAACTTTGTGCAAATGAAACCAAAAGTTACTCTGGCAGAAAAATTCTGAAATACGGTCCTGTAATGGTATCAATATCATTGTAATGTAGTATGCGAAACAAAAATTTAAATAATTTCACCTGTAATAAATACCATATGTAAATCCAAATGTTACCTGATCCTCTTCTCTAAACTATATACCATCCGTGTGTATGCAGAAATTTTCCTCAATTTCTCGTAAATTCCATTGCTTTTCGTCCCTGAATACTATCAACTATACCAAGATTTATTCTAATACCTTTTGAATTAATCAATTTCTCGAAAGTTTGATCATTCTTATTAAATTTTTTTTTTTCAAACGGTTACCTTTCAATTACTAGAAAATCGGCTACTTTCAATTTTTACTGGGAATACAATGAATCATTTCTACGTACTACTTATTTAATTATTCATGTAACACATGTGTTATTTTAAATCCTATACGAATATAAATGTACTGTAATTTTCGATTTCAACTTTAATTTTCATAACAATTTCCTTTAAAACATTGTAAAAGTAGGTAAGTCCCACGAGATACGAAGATATCTCAAATACTTTTTTTTTTTTTACAATTTTCAGGATACTCATTTCATTTTAACAAAAATTAGTCAATATTTAATTAGATAATATTCCTAAGAAATAATATTAACAAAACATCCAATAAAAATTATGGTTTCCATCACATCCTTATTCACAAGCCGTCGGCGGTGGCGACTATGGACTCTATTGCCTTTCTCAGTTAAATGACTGGAACCTTTTCTAGTTGGTACCTGAACTAATTTTAACACCAAACACAAAAACAAGGTACATAAATATTGACTATTTTACCAGTTTCAGTTCTTCACCATAAATTCAGCTTGAATATAATTTTTTTTTAATTGAATTTGTTAATTACATCAACTTCAAATTATTGATTGATAATGGCTCGAAAAAACCCATGGCTTGTAAATGGAATATCTATAAAACTTTCCAAAAATATTTATTATTTTATTATCTGCAAACCATAAAGGTTTATGATTCGAAATAGTTACACTTGCTTCGAATTGAATAAAGTGTTGGTGAACCACTTAGATTTTGTATCTGACATTTACTTGAATTTATAATTTTTTTTTTCTTGTCCTTTTTTTTCTGTTGGTGAAGGCTTTAATTTTCATAGATTTTATAGAGCATCATCGCCCGCTGTAACTTGTAGACATATTATTGAGTAGGTGTATCCGTGGAACTTTGATTATTTATTTTGACAAAATATCATAGCATTTTCTTTGAATAGAAATAATACTGAAAATAATCTAAAAGTAATAATTAATATCGTTTAGAAATATTGATATCTATACTGACACAGTTGACATCAGGAATGTTCTTAATTTTTTTTCATTTATCATTACTTGGGAAAATTTATTTACCCAGTTGCAGGTGGCATCTATTTTTTTTTATGAAATTTTGTTAATCGTTGCGAATTTTTTTTTTTTACAAAATTATATTGAATGAGGATTCAGGTAGTGCAACTCTGATGGTCTCACATTTTATATCTCATAATATTCAAATATGTTATTTCTGTTCATCTTCAAAAATTAAACCCTTGGATTTCTTCGAACTAGTGTTTTACTTTTCTCATTCACCAGCTACAAATATATCACTTTTTACCTTACTGTTAATTTAGAATCAATTCCCTTTATGGAAAAATATAGTCACTTGTGGATGAAATTATGACAATAATATAATAACTGAAACTTTTATGCAGAAAACACACTTGACTTGAACACGGCAATATCAATAGAAAACGAGAAGGAAACTATCACAACTGCGTTGTGAAAATAAACTACGGTTAAATTGCCTTAGATGAGCGATCTCAAAAGTTACTTCAATAGGTATTATCAGTAGTGACTTGAGGTGATACAAAAATTAAAATATTTGTGCTACAGTTCATTTTAGGTGAGTTTTACCTGGAAAATATCCATTATCGTAAATATGAGTGGACTTTATTTGAGTTATTAAATTCGTAACACAAGAAAAATACTTAAAAACCCGGTTCGTCCTTTTATGTGAGCCATTCCTATCAGAGCATATAGTACCAAAATTATCTAAATCATAATTCATCTATACATCATTTAAATTATGTGAAAATCTATATAATTTGACTAATGCTTTTCTTTGTTCACAAATATCAACAATTGACGCCATCTGCTTTTTATTTATAAACAATTGACCTTTTAAAATATTAAATTCTCCGTTCATAAACGGTTTTCGTTATTTTGTGACACGAAATTTTCGAAAACTACAGCCATCATTCGTGGGAGTCTTTAATTTCCATTTTTGTCTTATTTCTGAATCATATTGCATTTTCCTCACACCTCTGGGTGTTTTTTTTTTCTTTCTTGACTTTTATACAATTGAATATTCGAATATTTCTATAAAACTAGATCTTGAACAAATAACTTCTGACACGTCTCTCATAGAACAATATTTTGACGACTTTAACTATTATTGAAGATATAAATAAACAAACAACAAAAACACAGGAAGTATGATAGGTTTTGCTCTAATTATCAAACCAAAACTTAATAAAATGTCTCAACGTTAAATATAATTATTCATTTGTTTATTATACCTCATTTAATCACAATTTTGTACGAATGCTCTTGACCCTTTGGCAATAAATGTCATAGCCTTTAGTGCCGAATAAAACAATAATTTACAAGCTTGTTCTGGGTCGAAAGTAGTGAAAGGCAATACGATTTCAATAGCTATCCAAACAAAAACAAAATTTACCCTCAGCGGTAGGTTTGAAAGATGCAATATTTTGTACAATGACCATCCAAAATTTACGGTTTTATAAAAATCACATTCCTGACTATTCGTCTTTCAATCTGCATTTTTAATTAAAAAAAAAAATGAATTATGCTGTTTTAAATTTCATTGTATTCCCTTTTCTTATTCAATTTATTTCTATTTATTACGTAACAATTTTTTGATATTTGAATAATTTGACTAATTTTGGTACCTACTTCTTGCTATCATTACTTTCGCTATCATTTCTAATTTTTTTTCAATTTTTCTGTTATCATTTTGAGTTTATTTTTCAACTTAGTTTCCCTACCAAATTTGTCAAATTATTATGTTTAACGGCCTGTAGCCGGAGCCTTCGTTTCGAGTCATTTGAATGCGCATTATAATTGACAATTAAACATTATTTTTCGACGTTCTCATTCCTCAATTCTTCAAAAAAAATACTTCTGGATGCTGAAAGAAAGGTTATTTTTTTTTTTTCATGTGGAGGTACAATTCTCAAGTTTTTTCTTGTGCGAGCCTTAGAAATTTGAATTACCTGATCTAATATAATATCTGTGAATGTTTAATTTCTCTGAAATCAAATCATATCAAATTTTCGCTATTATTCTAATTTAACTGAGAACTTACATGACAATTGAGACTAGAAATCGAATTACTTGAAAATGCACGTGATGGGATTCAAAATAGGTACGTTTTTCTGTTAAAATAATGAAACTCTGTCTCTTTCTGAATTAATAAAATACAAAATACTTATAGAAATAGATTCATCAACAATATCTTCGATTTAAATGAAAGCATATTTGACAATATTATAGTAAGAATGAAAAAGTGAATTCTGATTTCATCAAGAATATAATTACTCTATATTTCCGATGTCTCTCATGTATAAAACAGATTAGATAATGAAAATATCTATTTATTTTCCAGACAACCTTAAGAAGCCTATTTAACAAATATATCTACTTTCCAGAAAATACCCCAGATTACTGACACCAATGTAACAAATGCTGTCTTTATAATTAAATAGAGCATTATCACAACTGATTCGACCGAGCGGAGTCGTTAAAACATAATAATAATTGGGAACGTTGGGCTCTAATTTTCTAGGAACCAGGAATCATACCTCACAGCATTTAAGATTTCTAACTCACCTTACTTTTTCATCAGATGATCCCGACTTTCTATACTAGATGCTGGATTGAGAACTCGTTGCGGAACTCACTTTAGCACTCAAATTTACTTACTCTGTTCAACTCTAAGTAAAATAATTTTCTCTCAAATCAAAAGGATTTTTGTAAACTGGATAACTTTTGAGAATAAAAACCATAATTCAAAACACTTATATCTATTAAACAAAACAATAAGAAATAACAACAAAAGATGTTTGGGACATTTCTCAAATTATTTGATGAAGCAACTTCTGATTTTAACTGATAATATAATTTAAACCGGAAAAAAAGGTGAATGAGGCCAGACAATTAACTAATAATATAACAAGATAAAACGTAAAAGACTCGAAATAATTCAATTACAACAAATACTAAGAGTTGATTAGAAGAATCAACTTTTTAGAGACAAGTGGAAAAGGTCGACTTTATATATCTTCAAAGAATGAAAATTAACGATAGTACCCAGATTGAATATCGTGTTGAACAGAGTTGAAATATGACAATTACAATAACTTGAGTAAACTAATAAAAATGTGCAACCACATGTTGACCTGAACGAATGAAACGAAAGACTAACCTATTTTTCGACCCTAATTTCAAAGTTGGCATGTTCCGCCCCCCTTGAGAACTATAGGTGGTCCCTGAAAATATAACAACTGGCCTCTCACAAGAACATAAACATATGCGAACTATTTGACTGTTTGTTTCTCTATTATTCTGAAATGCCCAATTTTGAGATAAATACACACACGGAAACACTTAAAAATAATCAATAACATCGTCTAATTTAAGAGGACCCTTGGTAACCATGTATTTCTGAGAATATTTACTAGAATAACATGAGTTTTCGAGGGTTTGAGAAAACATTTCAGATATTTGAATTCGGGTTTGGGTCTGATTTAAATTATTATTTCCGGTCATAAAATTCGTTTGGTTACAGTATAAAAAACTGCTGATACTCTTTTGGATCTTGGGATTCAAAAAAAAATTTGAAGAATGCCTTGACATAAGTTATGGCGGAATAATAGAGCTATTAAAGATAACAATCGTTCATATCGGACAACAAATAAAAAAGTTACAGGGGTTGCCAGCTTTTGAATATGCCACTCTGTAGATAATATTGTAAGAAAAAAAAAATACAACCCAAGACATATCGGTTTCATACCGTCAATACAATAAAAACTAGGAAAGATTAACAAAAGAGTAGGTATGAAAGTGGTATTCAAAATAAATCAGATACAACATAGCTTATTGGGCAACCCCAAGGACAAAGTGAAGAATTCAGAGAAGTCGTGAATTTATGAAATGACTGAGATGCAATATATTATTGACAGGCGAGGTAGAAGAACTAATAGAACATCTGGAATACGGAAGAACGGATAAATTAGCAAGTGCAATTTTTTTAAAACAATAGTTATTTGTTTTACTTAGCACAAGATTTAATGCCGCGGCTAGTGTTTCATAGCCGAGACTATGAAACCAGCCAAGGCATTGAATCTGCTTTTTTGCCGTGTAAAATATATAATTTTTCTTCAAATTTGTTCAAATTTCACGCATATTCGACTTTTTTATATTTATTAATTGCGTTTCATTATTATACCCCAAAGCCAATAACCCAATCACACACACATTATCAATATCCAAATAATTGAATTATTTTATCAAAGGTAACTGGGCTCTTCGTTACTATGTTTACCGTTGATGACGTTTGCTGAATTGTATTTTGTGTTTACCTAATGTCATGTCAATTTTAATAACCAGTTTGATCTCAATTTTTACTTGGAAGGTTGCATAGGCAGTAAAAGTACAACTTTCAAGCCTGTCAAGTGTCTGAAAATCCGCTTTTAATGTCATTTGGAGAAAAAAAACATTTCATAGAATTTCGTACATTAAGATTAGTTAGGCAAGAAAACAATAACAGGCAGTTAGATGCCTATGGAAGTCTGAAATAAGAAATATAAAATTTGGAATAATGACGTGGACGAGTGCCTAACCGGGTGTTTCACAGTGGATGGAACATTAGAGGTAGGTAAGGAGAACAGAACGATAAATAATTTCAAAAAATTTTGAGCGCGTATAATCAAACATCCGTCTAAAATATTTTCAGTAATACAGTGTTGCCACTTGTATCAGCAAGTAGTGGCTACTTTGTTATTTCAAATGGGTCACCAATTTTAACCCCATATATTATATCATTTTTGGAATTCTTATGGGATTCCTCATAACTTTCCATGGTAATTCCGTACACCTACCTGTGACGGTTTTGATAAAATTATTTGGTACAATTTTTGTACAAAACCTGACCATTAAAAAATAACAGTTTTTTCCCAATGCCAGTTTACAAAATATTGCAATTTGGGACATGGCTGCATCAGACCATTAGGTTTTCTGTCGATGAACTGGATCTCAGTTTCAGCATAGAGGGAGGCTCCGAATTAAGTTCATTCTGGGTACTCATGAAAATGACTGAAATTCAGTTTTTTCAAATGTATATTATTACTTATTTGGAAGGCTGTAACATTTACCAATTCGTACTTCTGAGGGCTGCCGTTTGTAAGGGGACGATAGCTGGTTAACGGAAAAAACAATGTTGAAAATATTTTTTTTTAAATTGTGTATACTTTCCCTAAACCCATCTCGTACAGTTTGTAATTATCTTAATTCTAACTTAATTCTGACAGAGAACTAACATGTTATTCCTTCATTGTCATTCTGAATTCAAGTTGCATAGTTCTGAAAGCACCAAGGCAGGAAATAATTACTCAAACGTGGATTTGATGAATTTATTCATCATTTATGGTCATGTTAGCCAAGTTAATTTGAAGCCAACAGTTTAGATTCTAAACCATTCAATAGAGCATAAAATGAATGAGTTTTTAACCGCCTAGGCCATCATATGAAAGACAGTCCATATTTATATTATGTTTTCGACACGCACCTGTCATTTATTAATTTGTTATAAACATTTAACATAAAAAAACGCGATTTTTCTATTGGTTTGCTTATAAAATGGAAACTAATAGAGCAATTTGGTTGCTCCAATGGAAAGAATTGTAGAGAATTGAAATACTATACGAACAATATGAGATGTTTACGGATGATTACTAACGTAGAAAAACTGAAAAACCCTGAAAATTTTGAGATTTTGTGGTCCCGAAGTGGAACCACAAATTCATGATTTATTTCATAGTGTACCAGAAAGCGCTAGCTGGAACCACATCCATAGTATAGTTACACAGCCCGCCATCTATCAACCATGCCATGAGCCGCCGTCTTATTGTTATGCTGTACTACAGAAATTAATTAGTTTGACTGGTGTTTTTCCGAGTGAGTGACCAGTTGTTTGTTTATTTTTCATAACAGTATAAATCAAATCATGGCAGGTGAGTTTATTATTTATTGGATAGACATAATAATTTTGTTTGGAGATATTACACAGAAATTAATATTTCATTGTACTTGACTGTTATTTTTCTTGTTTTGAACAGTGTGGTTCCTCAGGGGCACCACAAGGAACATGGCGGTCTAACCTAACTTTCACTAATTTTAGTTTTTGTATTTTAGCTAAGAAGAAATGGACACTAAGTGAACTAGAGGTCCTTGGAAGTGATGATTTGTACAATATTATAGACTATATACCATCTGATGGTGATTCAGATGTGTCTGATGCAGATTCGGATGATGATGAACCTTCAAATGATCGGCCTATGAATGATGAACTGTTTTTGAATTTCAATGAACCAGATATCCTACACGAAGATTCAGATGAAGGGCCTACTAATGATGAAGCTATGGACTATGAAATGGTTTTGGATGCTGACAATTTTGTTGCAGAAAATGAGAGTGAAGAGGCAATAGAATGGGATTCTGAAGATAATTTGCCTTTATCAGCTCTCTGTAATCTCATCAATAATAATAATGCCAAGAGCAGGCAAGGAAAGAAAAAACTCACAAAAAAGAAAACTTTGAAGATACTAAATTTAGAGAATGTCAAGTGGTCGAATAATGTGCAGGAGTATATTGCTCCTTCGGCATTTGTTAACGAGGTTGGTCCAGATGTGCCTGATGAAATCGAGAGTCCGTTAGATATGTTTCTACTCTTATTTTCTAAAGAAGTGTTGAATGCCCTGGTGTTTCAAACTTATATGCCACTCAAAAAAGTTATGCAAACGCTAGGACTTTCGTTCCAACAACGCTGGAGGAAATTAAATGTTTCCTGGGAATAAACATGATGATGGGGATTAAAAAATTGCCAAGCTATAAGGATTGCTGGTCCTCGAGAACTGAGCTACGGGATGATTTTATATCATCCAGTATGTCCAGAAATCGGTCCAGTTGGCTTCTTGGGTATCTCCACTTGAATGATACGAGTGTCGAACCTAAAAAAGGGGAGGAACAATATGACAAACTATATAAAATACGTCCAATGCTGGACAAACTTTCTGAAAATTTTGAGAAATACTACAAACCTAGTAAATGTCAATCAGTGGATGAGTCAATGATAATGTTCAAAGGCAGAAGTTCATTGCGCCAATACATGCCCAAGAAGCCAATAAAAAGAGGCTACAAAATGTGGGTTAGAGCTAACGAGTCTGGATTCATATCCCAGTTTCAAATGTATACAGGTATTATATTTTATGCTTAGAATGTATTTCGATCTTAGTTTTCGATTTTATTTCTAGGCAAGGCAAAGGAATCTGCTGAAACAAACTTGGGTGCGAGAGTAGTTACAGATCTGACCAATACTTTATCTGGAAAATGCCATGAAGTTTATATGGATAACTTCTTCACTTCATATATGTTGCTGAAAGAATTACGCTCAAGATATATATATGGTTGTGGAACCATCAAACAAAATGCAAAATTTCAGCCGAAGGACTTTCCAGAGGATAAATACATGCAAAGAGGTGATTCTGAGTGGAGGATTAGTGATGACCACTTAGTTAGTGTCAAATGGATGGACAACAAAGGCGTTCGATTCCTAAGCAATTTCCATAACCCAGAAGACTTTCAGACAATTTCTAGAAAGCAGAAAGATGGCACACTTCAATATTTCAATTGCTTGAAGCTAGTAAAAGACTATAACAAACATATGGGCTATGTCGACAAGTCAGATATGTTGAAATCTTGTTATGAAATAGATAGAAAATCAAAGAAATGGTGGCATCGTATCTTCTGGCATTTCATCGACTTGTCGTTAGTCAATGCATTTTTAATTTTCAAGGAAAGATCTGGTGATGCTGGCAAATCTTTCAAATTGAAACAATTTCGCCTCGCAGTGGCTGTTGGTCTCATTGGGGCAGACCCTGAATTACCACAGAGGGGCAGAAGGAGTGCAGAAACGGTCCAAAATAAATTCAAGATCCATGTGCCGATAGAGAGAAGGACTGATAAAGCCGCTCATATGTCACTGCATGGTAACAAAGTAAGGTGCGCCCACTGTAGTACAAGGCAGAAGCCACACAGGACAAGGTGGCATTGCACCTCCTGTAATGTTGGCCTCTGTCTCACTGATAAAGTAAACTGTTTCAGAGAATTCCACAAAAAATAAATAAAATTATGACATACCACAATGCCTCTTTAATCCAAGTGGTTCCAACATGGAACCACATGTTTTTCCAAAATCCTCAATTTGAAAATGTTCAATTCTCCAATTTTTGTGCTATTTTATATCACTGAATACTCCCCTAGTAGGGGAAATCTCATAAAAAAAAGAAAAAAAATATTAATTCGGGCCACAAAGGGTTAAGAAATTCATTACTCCGCCATTTTTTAAGAAGTAGGGTTGGCCCTCCTCTTGAAAGTATCGAATTATGTGTTCTCTATGTGTGCACAAAACAGGCGCTGTAGGATTATTAGTTTTTTTTGCAGCGTGCCTGGATGCTCTTGTGATAGTCCGATTTCAATTTCTCAAATAGATTTTGAAAGTAGAAGTATAGTACCACAAAACGTTTATTCTCATTTTGCGCTACAAAATGCTGCGAAATGGGTGGAAAATGTTTGCAAACATGACTGAAATCGGCCGAGCCCGCGTAAGCTCAATTATCTATGGACTGGATGATCCTTTCGACTTCAAATTTTCAGGAATTTCTAAGAGGATTAGGCACTTCAAGGAAATGGGGAAATATACACCATTTTGGTTCTACTATGACCACCTGCGAAATCCTGTTGTGACCTGCCCGGAAGCCGAACTGCGCATTAGCGATAATTCTGATTCTATCCTTCAAGAGTCGTTTCGAAACGGTCTTATCCACTATCGCAGCGATCTCTGCAGTAACGCGATGGAATGGTAGGTTTCTAGTTTGTTTTCATGCTCACCAGTTTTGAGATATGGATTACCACTGCGTTTTTTGGGCAATCTGGGTTCACCTGCTAATTGATAATCATCTAGATCAGAGTCATTCTTGGTAGCTTCTCAAGCAGAGTCAAGTCAATCCCACCCGACTCTGGCGCTTTCGGAAGTATTTTGATGACTTTCGTTATCGATGTCATCTGCTCGTCATAGTTGGTCCTTGTGGTGTGACAAGTCGATGGAAGCCAATGGGAAGGAGTGGAAATTTGAGATTTGTCAAAAAGCTTCGACACGGTAAGTCATGAGCTACTCCTACAATCATTACAAGATATTGTAGTACGAGGTATCTGTCTTCAGTTATTTGGGAATTATCTCACAAATCGAAAACGATCCGTAAAACTAAATAACACAATGAGTGTACTCAAATAAATAGAATATGGAGTACCCCAAGGTACAGTATTAGGACTTATATTGTTCAATACATACATGAACGGAATTTTCTCCTTGAAAAGTCAGGCGAAAATCATTTGTTTTGCAGACGACATGGCACTGTTTCACAGGGCAACAAACTGGACTGACCTCGAAATCAAAGTAGAAAATAACTTCGTTATCATTAAAAATTGGTTAGAATATAAGCTTCTGACAATAAATTATGATAAAACCAATTACATACCCTTCCATAACAGTAATTATTGTCTACCAACATTCCATGTTTCCTGAGAGAGAAATTTATTTATTTAGCTGAGAGCTAACATACAAATAAGTACTAGTACTAATATATCACTAAGACTAATTTAGAAAGTTAAACAATAAAAATTTCAACCGTCACAAATTTACAAACAACGATCACTACAAAAAACATGGTGAAAACATTTTACATGTATACAGAGTGTTTCTTAAGTACGTGTAGAAAATTCAGGAGCGTATTGTTGACATCAAAATAAGAAGAAAAGTTCCTATAAACATATGTCCGAAAGTTATTCGTTTTTGATACAGAGTGTCAAAGTTGAATTCTTATTTATATTTTTTGTGAATAATTTCAAAATAATTTTGATATTTGGGTATCTGGGAAAATTTATTATTTAGTTTGTAAAAATATATTCTTGGTAGAGGTCACTGCGAGCAACTGTTTTCGAGTTATTGAGATTTGAAATAATCGATGCAAGTGACAAGATTTTTTAAATAAAAATAAATTCAGTTAGAAATTAGGTTTTTCACAATTAATACAAAATTTGATTTTGTCATTGAAAAATCATCCCAGATACCAAACTTTACTCGAATATCACAAATATTTTGGCATTTATTCACAAAAAACAAATATAATAATTAAACTTTGACACTCTGTATCTTAGAAACGAATAACTTGCGGACATGTGTTTATGGGAACTCTTTTTCTTATTTCGTCGTCAGCAACATGCTCCTGAAGTTTCTACACGTACTTAAGAAACACCCTGTATATAAATAGATATTCCAGAAAAAAGTTTTATCACATATCCTAATGCTAACTAATTTAAAAAATGCTCTTTCAATCGCTTAATAAATATGCCAATATTTCCAGACGTTTTAATCGCTTCAGGTAAGTTATTATATTCGCTCATGCCTTCATCATATATATTTCGTTTAGTTTTCATCAATGAGGTAGGAGATCATCAAATATTTGGGTGTAATGATTGACCCCCACTTAAGATGGGATTTGCATATAAATTATGTAGTAAGGAAACTAAAGTAAATTTTGTTCAAATTCAAGTTTCTGAAAAAAGTAATACCAGTCAAACACTTAAAAATACTGTATTATGCTCTAGTCGAAAGTTATCTGAAGTATTGTATAACAGCTTGGGGAGAGGCATTAAAAACATATCTCAAACCACTGGAAGTCATACAGAGAAGATTTCTGAAACTGATTCTCTCTGAAGAACCAAAATTCCCACCAGAACGACTTTATGAGGAAGCAATGGTTTTCGATCTGAAACACCTACACTTTTATAATGTTGCTATTAGTTATTATCAGATGAAACACTTCACGAACCTTCCATCACATACTTATAATACACGTCAAAAGAATCAATACTCATTACCGCATATGTCGAAGTCCCTTGGCCAAAGATCATATAATAACATTGGGCCAAATTTATACAACACACTTCCAGAGGCAATATAAAATTAAATACCTACTAATTATAATTGCATCGATATATATGAAAACGTCCAGTAATATCATTTACATTTTATATTTACAATGCGTTTAATTTTACATTTTCGTATTTTTATATTTTCATGTCTTTTCATTTTTACATTTTTATATTTCTATATTACTATGTCTTTACATTTTTGAATCTTTATTTTTACTTATTCATTTATATATTTTATTTTGTTATATTTTTGTACTTATAATCTTTACATTTTTATATTTTCATGATTTTATACTTTTATATTTTGACATCGATATGTTTTTAAATTTATATTTGTATGTAATATTTCTTCCCGAAACAGGTGCTTTGCACTTATCGCCAAACTAATTTATTCCACCATGTAGCCATTGTCTTGTTTGTATTAATTTATTATTCGAATGATGGGTGCGTTATCTCTGCACCCCACTAACGCCCGGCGTCGTCTTGTGAACACTGACGAAATACTGCTTGAACAGCTTGCCCTCCTTAGGATCCGTGACTGCACATTCTTCATTTACCTCCATGGTAGTCACTGGATGGAAGCGATCTGAAATATCATCCGTTCGTTCCTATTTTAGCAGATTCACTATGATCGACCCGACAACCTCAGTCATCCCACCCTTTTCTTGTTATCCTGAAGACCTGCAGAACGTGTGTTTCTAATGCCACTTTCAGGCAAAGCTACATAACTCATTACCTGAGGAGTTTTCTTCCAAAGCTTATAACTTCCGAAATATCAAACATAATGACAATTACTAATTCCTTCCCCCGCCTAACCCTGATGGTTTGTAGAATATCCCCCGAAATAAGAAGAATTTTGCTCCCGTATGCAAGTGAAATAATAGGGAATTA